>BQNB010119367.1:0-20826 GCA_026074375.1 Tanacetum coccineum
GATTCTTGGACAAACTTTCGACAAAGTATGGACTAGAGGAATTTATATATGTGATACATGTTATAATAAGCATTGTAATGGACTTGTAACAAGGTGGTTAAACTTAAAAGTACTTAAACTAATTTAAACATGTTTTTATCAAAAACTTCAAAACTTGCTGTTTGAATTCGAAAAATAACTTATTTATTTTATATTTTCATAAAATACTACTGATATATAAGGTTGGTTATTTTTATTAGATCACACATATTTTTCGGATTCCAAAATAATAAGAATCGTAATTTTTTAATAAATAATGAAGGAGTTATGAATTTCGCGAGTTTACGATAATAAATACTTTTATAAAAATAATTTTATAAAAATTACTGTTCATCTCAGACATGAACATTTTGAAAACCTCATTAATATGATAGAACTTTTAATAACAAAGACGTGCTCGAAAGAATCGCTAAAAACGAAGCTATAACGAATAAAATACGACATTTACGGGTTTTACGATAACTAAAACTATAAAAATAAGTTTATAAACTGTCATGAACAGTAAAAAGTACTGTTCACCAGTAGGTCAAAAAGATGAAAATATAATATTTTGATAACTCGTCTTAATACGAGAACATGGACGTAAGAAGCATCCCAAATGGGCTTAAAACGAGAAAGTTACGCACTATTTTATAACTTGTGCACTATTTCCTGAGATGAATAGAGTTGGTTTGTTTTTTTTATAAAATTTTGCGAAACATTTTAGAATCACTTAAATAATATTTATACTTGTTTTAAACTTTATAAATATTATTTTACAAAGGCAATTGAACTAGTTATGCGATTATACGAGTTCAAATACATGGTATTTATTTATCAAATGTGATTTAGTCATGATTTCACAAACACGATTAGATGGTGATGTAGCTATATAGAATTATATATGGTAGTAGTTATTCAAAGTACTTAGTACTCATACGACCTATAATTGATTAGGTTGCATTCGGGCATATTTGTGACGCATTTTCCTATTTACTCGACTTATTCTTCACTTCACTTCTGAGGTGAGTTCATAGCCCCACCTTTTCTCTTTTAATAGTTTTCACAAATTGTTTTCGGGGTGAGACTTTCATGTTGTTTTACTAAGAAACTTATTGATTTCCACCTACCTAAGCGTTACTTAACTATCTTCTATTAAAGCTTGATTTGCTTAATTCCTGATTTGAAGTGGTGAATACATATCTTCTGGACTCGTGTGTTTTGAACACATTATTTGTTTTACTACTGGACACAAGTGTTTTTAAATTGTATGCTACCCAGATTATTGCATGAATGCTTATTGCCTAAGAGCCGCGATAAATACGGGTGCAAATCCCTTTTAATTACGAACTTCTGGTGGCAAATCCCTTATAATTAAGAACTCTGGTGCAAATCCTTATAAATTACGAAATACCGGTGACAAATAACATCTTTACTAACGAAACTCAGGTGCAATTCCCTAAGAATTACGAACACGGCTTTCGATGTCATGCGAAGATTAATGCAATAATTACACTTTGTTTTTGGCATATGGAATACGTATTATTATACAGTCTGCTGTTTTGGACTTCGGAATACATACTTAGTCCGCCCTTACTTAAATCTTGTGGTCCACTAAACTGTTTGATTACATTAATATTTCTTGATTTATTGAACAACTACATGGATTTCGGAACTGATACTTTTAAATATTGCAACGCTTCTTTTCTTACGGAAATATTTCTTAAATTATTTCGATGCTGCTTTTACCTAAACTTATGAATTCACCAACATTATTGTTGACGTTTTTGCATGTATTTTCTCAGGTTATTATTTTGCTAGTGGAGCATTGGGAGAATCCGAGTTGCGCGGATATCAAAACTTTAAGAACTCGGTTTTTCTTCAAAATCGATAACCATTTTCTTTGAATAAACAAATGAGTCATGTTTGAACTCTTGTAACTTTATTGGGACTAAACTTACTCTGATATTTTAATCAAATGTGCTATTTTAAAACGTCTCTTTTGGGTCGTTTTCTGTAACTTGTACTTTGTGCCTTGAAGTCGCACAATAATGTTACTATTCCGCTGTCGACCAATTTTGGGGGTGTGACAGATTTGTCTTTTGTTGAGGAGCCCGAAGCTATTTTAGATCTCCCATGGAGCGAGTCATGATGTGAGGTGAGAAGAAAACTATTCCCCGAGTTAAGTCTTGGAAAGATAAATCATCCCTTGAGCATGAGGCTACTTGGGAAAAACTAAGAAATTTATGCTAACTGATATCCACATGTTCTTTTCGTGATTTGGTACGTTTTCGTTTAAGATTCGACAATAATTTCAGGGCCGAATTTTTTTTAGAAAGGAAGAAGTATAATAAACCAATTAAATTATCAAATAAAAACATTATGGTTTAGTATAAACAAGGTAAATTGAAAACAATATTTAATATTAAAATGAGTATAATATGTACAAACATTAATAGATTTATTCAACATGAATGTTAACTCAAACTAATACCCACGTGAATAGCCAATATATCAGTCAACAACACTCATCCATCTCATCCTTTTTTGTCGTCAAGTTTATTCAATACACATCTATATATTTACAAGCATGCATTCCTTTCACACTCATTATTAAAACACTAAACCCAAAATTCACTCAAATAAACGAGGGTTGGAAAATTAAGGTAGCCGTACAGTCCAAACCTTGATTTTCACGTTGGGGTTTTTAGATATTATTTAGGTGTTTTGTTTGCTTTGGTGTAAGTTTTGTTTGGGTTTTCGTTCATGGTTAGATTTCACTTTGGGTCATGTGGGAATAAGGTTTTGATCCGTAAGGGGTTCTTTAGCTGTTCGTGTACGTCTTGGGTTTTTTTGGGTTTGATTGTGTCTCATTAGATTCTGGTGTTAGTGTTGTGTGTAGTTTCCGCGTTTTAGGATATATTACGTTTAGCCATGGACGGTAATTCTTGAAACCTAATTAGTTATTATTTAATATAGATTGCTCATGATTATATGGTCTTATAACCAAAAGTATAACTATGGTACATCACCAAGTGTTAATTTATGAGTCTAGCATTAGGTTCCTTAAATCGCTCTATAATGTTGAAATCATATCTAGTTTGGAAGATTTCAAAATCTATAACCTTTATAAATCTCTATAATAGGTTTTGAGGTGCAACTGTGATAATTGTATATAATGGGCAACACATATTAAAGAGTAAAACATGTTGTTTTTATGTCGTAAAAACGAAGACAAAATAAACATGTGTGAATAATGGTTATATAAACAAGTGGCTATACAAAGAACGAAAAAAAACCCTTGAAAGTGTTGAATAACTAATCTAGTTTTTTTATGATTGTATAAATGGTGAATCGGTTATAAGTCGTAGTCTATAACGTTATTCTCTGTATATGCAAGTGAAGCGATACGTTACAAGAAAACTGCGTAGTTACTAATTTTGTATTTAAGCATGCGTTTATTTAGTTTACAAGGGTATGAAATCTGGAAATGGTGTACTATAACTAAAGACATGGTATATTCAAATATATATATGATATAGGCGTTTAAGTAGTTTATTGTAGCTAGATGACCTAATATTATAATGCAGATGATTTTATTACTAAGTTTTTTGAATTGTAATGTTGTTTTAGACATTATACATTTGTTAAAGTAAAAGTTCACAAATATATTATTAATAAAACTTAGATATCATCTAAACAATAATATACATACAACCATAATTATTTATGAGTCAAACAATTAGATTGCTAGGTACATGAACGTTATCAGTAGGCTATTGCAAGTCAGATACGAAGGCTTTTTAATTTATTTTATATACGGAGTAATACTTCTATATTTGTAAAAAAGAACTGATGATACAACTACGTTACTAACAATAGTAGCTAAACAATTACTAAATAAAAATGCTTACTTAATTTTGTAGATAATCCTGAAGCGGGAGCAGGTCGATTTGAGATTTATTTAGTGGTAAGCGTTTGATTTGTTTAAAGGTACAAATATTCTTATCATTTCTTTTAAGGGATTTAGTATGATATTTATTCGGATATATTGGCCACATTTGATTTCATATATATTGTTTCCTTAGCTTTGATTTCGTTATTTCGTTGCAAACCTATTGATCACTTCGTTGAACCCTTTGAATTCGTTTGAGATATGCTTTATTTGACATTGTCATGATATGAACTTATCTGTTTTGTTTAGACATGACCTTCTTTGGACATAATATGTTTCGTTTCGGTATGCTATACGAACCCTTTGATTTGTTCTGATGCCCAAGCTATTAACTAGCATGGAGGTACCATGGCCGCCTTATTGAGGCACCAATGGCGTGACACTATCTGTGGCGGTGTGATCAGTCCACGACGTCTCCATTTGTTTTTTGTGCTCTATTATGCACTTGGCCATATGTGATTTGATTTGTAGGGGTCGTATGGATGCATGTACTTTATTTAGTTCAGTTCAGTTTTGATGCATGGTTTTGTGTGGTGTCAACACCCCATTGCACATTTTGTTTTGGTACTTGTGGAGATTGCAACTCCCTTGTACAATTTGGTATGATATATATATATATATATATATATATATATTACAACAGGAGGCATTTGACCATTTTATGCCACATCATAACGCCAAGTCATCATGGATGCCATGTCATTACTAATTTTTTTATTTTTTTGGTAAAATTCGTTTTTTTTGTTTGTAAAATTCGTTTTTCCAAAAAAATTGTAGCCTACAAGATTTGAACTTGAGTTGTTTGTAATATTAACAAACCACTCAACCACTAGACTAGGTGATTTTTTTATTATATCTTGCAACTTAAAATATATAAGGTGCAAAAGACAATTACTTCTATTCTACTGATTCTAAAATTCGTTATATATTTTATATATTTTTTAAAATAATTTAGGATTTGATTTTGAGAAGATATCAATCAAAAAAACCGTGACAACTTAATATTTTAGATAATTTAGGATTCTCCAAGTTTCGCTTATTGAAATTCTGTATTCAAAGTTTTTGCATTTTTAAATACGTTTAACCAAATCTAATTTAGGGGTTTAACTTTTTGTGTAAACATGTTTTTTGTTATAATTGCAGATCAATTGATAATTGTATATCTGTCCTTGAAATTGTTGATATATATTTATCTTTCTTGTCTATTGATTAATTTGTGACTATAAACCATAAAAAGCGTACTCGTTAATTCTCCAACTGGTGCGGTATGTAGTGGTTTGTTTTTTGTATGATCAATTTATGATATTGTGTTTTTGTCCTTGAATCTATTTTTTAATAGTAGTTTCTATTGATAAATGTGTGATAGAACTCGACAGGGCAAGTTGTGAGTCCCTTTGAATATGGGTCTTACTACCTTGTTAAGGTTTGTTTAGTAGGCTAATATGAATAGATTCACAAACTATAGGAGAAACAATGATTAAGAACACTATAAGTTATGCGGAATCTAACTTATAATGCAAAGAAGAACAATGAATATGATAATAATAGCTTTATATTGATTGCTAACTATGAGAATGGAAAGAAAATGATATTGGATTGATATTCTAAACATATGCGTTAAAGGGTCCCTTTTATACAACAAGGAAAACCCTAATCCTCCGGATCTACAAACGCGTAAAAGATAGCATATCTTTTCCTATCATTTTCATTCTTATATCTTAAACGCGTACTACTATTTTTTACTATTATTCGCTTAATCACTTATCTGGCAGAAGTACTTAACACTTTGTTTCAACTTGTCCAAGTAATAAACTATTATTGCGCGGTTTACTAAGTATATAACTATACCTGGTACTAAGTTCAGGAATGTATAATTCCCATAATACCCACTAAACATGATGTTTGAACTTGTTAAATTCTTGTTTCTTTGGTTTATTTCTTCTTAAGTTCTTGGAGGATGTATCAATCACTTTGTCAAATCTTGAACTTGATCTTTAATAATCTTTGGACTTCTTTTGTTCATTCTGCAACACGGTCTTCAACAACAAACATCTTTTCAGCAACACATAAATTTTTCAACAACAATCCAATAAGTTGGCTTTGTAGTTTTTGGCAAAAAACTACCAGCCATTGAAACGATATGATTTTCCTTTACCAGTAGCATTTGCTCTGGGTTCGTTCAACTCTTTATTGAAAAATATGGCGAGATTAATTACACATTTAGTTTTTGGTAAACTGTCAACCATCAATGGAATTGATTTGTCTTTTAACAAATACCGTGTTGCTTTTGGACTAGCCAATGATTTAATTGCCATAACATTGGTGCATTGTTAAACAATATAGTTTTTTAGCAAACACCTATCACTTTATCAAACAGATTTGAGTTAGTCTTAACAGAAAACGCTTGATCTTGACTAGCTAACTCTTATCATGAGCAAGGTGAGTTGAGAACCTCTACAACTTTTTGTTAATTTGTCAACTGTAAACGGATTTGAGGAAGTCTTTACCACAAGCCGTTTGCTTATGGAACTAGCAGTTTCTTTATGCCTATTAAGCATGGTGAACTGATGACCATTTGTTGTGTGGTGGTTAGCCAACACTCAAACCCTTCTCAATTCCATTTCTTCTTTACTCTTCATTCAGCTGTTGTTTAATGAATCTTATCAAATCTAATGCAGCAGTACTGTCTACCTCGACTTCTAATCCAAAATCAAGCATCCTTTGCAGCAATTCCTTGGAGAGAGGATACCTTCTTTCAACCAACATATGAATGACTGTCCCATCTTCAAGCTCTAATATGTAAACTCCACAAGCTTCATATAATCTCCATCTGACAATCTCCTAATTTTGTTGATTATTCCAGAAGTCACTTTGATCATTTTCTTCTGTTGAGGATTCCATCATTATCTTCAAATCTCCCCAAAGAATCAACTCAATTCCTTCCAGTGTGACTTCTGAGTACTGCTTCATCACCAAGTCATACAAGTGAAATAAATCTTGCCTATCAAAGATATGAAGTACCTCCATGAGATAGTTGAATGCCCTGAAGTTCCCATTGGCTCTGTAAATAACAAGATAGTCTCCATCTGGTGATGATACCTTGTTCAAACCCTAAGAATTGACAGATTTTCTCTCAATGATTTTCACTATCTATGGTACATTCAATGTAACAATCTTTAGACACTTTTTGTGTTCATCATCACTATCAACATCTGCTTGTGGTCTTTTCCTTTTCCTAGAAAGCATCTTCATATGACCACCTTTTCTCTTCTTTGTACCCTGCTCTGCTACATCTGGCTTTGCAGGTACCTTAGTTAAGATATCTTCCTTGACAAACTTCTTCTTCTTGTCAGGATCACTAGCTCCTTCATTCATTTTCTTAATCTTTCTTTCATCTCATTTTTTGGGGGACCCCCCCCCGTTGGTGGGGTGTGTGTCACCTATTTCCCGCAACCAATAAACAGTGAAACTTTCATCAAACCTTTTTACTTTCTCATATAAAGCTTGTATTTCTTCAAAAGTTTTATTCTTCAGGTCTGAATGTTTCTTGTTTCCAACATGTTTCAAGTAAGTCATCATCTGACTCCTGAGCTGAGTTCTTGTAGGAGGTCTATTTCTGATGGCAGCAGCTCTTTGTTCTGCAAGAAACCTTCTTTGAGCTGCAATTGTATCATGAAGGAATTTTGCTCTTTCTTCCATAGTTAACTGCTCTCTCTTCTTCTTGAAGCCTTAATGCTAGAAGTCTATCAGCTTCAATTCTTGCTTTGATGTCATCAAAATCTTGTATAAGAGCAACATTTGTAGCTTATTCTTCAGCTAAATTTTTTCACTTCTTCTTTTGCTTCCCAATCCTCTTGCTCCTTTCTTGCAATCTCCTCATCATAAGCAAGCATCTTAAACTTCTTTTCAGATTCATTGATGTCTTTTGATTCAATGTCAAATTCATCTTCTTCAATCTTTTTCTTTGACCTTGTCTTTGGGATCAATTTTTTCTTTAGAAGAGGCTTTAAAGGTAAAGAGATCTTGTTGAAGTAGGACTGGTCTTTCAATATTCTTACATCCTTCAGTTCAACTCCTTTCTCCCTTTTCTCTAGAAACTGCTTTGGCTTGCTTATGTTTGAGAAGAACTTGAGCAATAGTTTCATCTTATCCAAATATTGTAGGGTCGGGTTGGATGTCGTGGAGTAGCACTTCTTCCTTCAGTTTGATCAACAGTCCTTCATTAGTATGTCTGGTTACCTAACTTTTCCTTGGCAGTTACAAAATTCTTGCCAAAGCCTGTTAGGTCCCCCTCATAACTATATTAGATGTATAGCATCAAATATAGCCTGATTTGGCAAAGAATCTATCCCATCAGCATTATTAAAAAGAAGATCACTTCTTATTGATGCCTCTGAGATAGACACAAGCTTGCCAGCTACTTTGGCAGTAATATACCTAACATTGTTGATTTTGGATCTTTAGCAGTCCATCCAATGTTATTTAACAAATGTCGTATGAGAACTACAAGATTACAGTCGAGTGCTTTAGGTGGAATGGTGCTTAGCGTAGAAAGCTGATAATCTAATGAAACTCTGATATTCCCCATCAGTCTTTTCCAATAGCGACCTATGTTGTGTTTAGGGCACGATTTCAAGAACAACCATACATTGATGAATTGAGAAGTGAAGATGAGGTTAAAAGATTAGGGTTTGATAGATGAAAGCGATTAAGAGAGTTTCGTGAGTAAACTGTCGCAATCGGATGTGTTTATATAGGTTGTACAAACCCGAATCAAAGAAAAAGAAAAAAAACCATTTCATTTACACCTTTAGACCCTTGGCGGTATTTTCTCCAACGTATTATAGCGTTACAGGTACTAATCTTTAACTTAGGTATTCACTTTGCACTGTCAGGTACTAACTTTTGTGAAACCTAAAATGAAAAAGTTGGCAAACAACAGTATCTTCAGTACCATTTATATCTCTTTCCAATGGACTATCTATAAACCAAAAACTCCATGAAAATCATTCACTATGGTTAAGATTCTGCTGCACACTGAAACTTCATACAAATACTATATACAAAATCATATTGCCTCCCTTTAGCTAATGCAAGCTTATGGATTGATCATCCCAATAATAAAACAAGAACTAAAACCTGCTAACATCAAATTGCCTTGGTTGAAGATCAACTACATTGTAATCATTGTGTATTTTAGTACCTGGATATGTTTCTTTTCATAAGCATCCCTTAGTAAAAGTGGTGCCTAATTGCAATATGCTTTGTTTTGGAGTGAAATACTTGGGATTCTTTACTATGCATATAGTACTTCATTATTCAATGTAGATCTTTGGGTTCATGTAATTGACCACATAGTCTAACATTTGATTTTGTTTCCATAGAACTTGCCCACAGCAATTTGGCTAGCAACAATCATATTTATACCTCTGTGTAGAATTAGACCACAATTGTTTGCCTTTTTGACTTGCATAGAAATAAGTCTCCTGCAAGAAATTGACAACCTATGTGTGGAATCCTGTCAAGACTTTGCTCCAGCTTAGTCAATATATGGAGTAGGCTTCCAGGTCAAAGAGGACACTCTAGGTTACACAAAGGCCCAGTTTTGGTTGCCACTTTAGATACCTAAAGATTCTCTTAACACCTCTTAGATGAGAGGTCTTTGGAGTGACTGAAAAACCTAGAAAACAAGCACAGACTACAAACATAATATCAGGCTAGAAGCAGTCAAGTACATTAAAGAACATCATGATCTATAAAGGATGTTACATTACATCACTAGCTTCCTCATCCTTGACTAAGGCGTCTGGTGGGTCTAAATTGGTGTACTAGCAGTCTTAAACACTGACAAAATCAAACTTCTTCAGGTCTTTTTGCAACATTACTTATCGTGTGTGACTTATAAAGATACCATCACTTTCTGTTTGACTTTGTAATCAGAATGATTGTGAGCTCTACATGAAACTCATCTGAATTACTCTATTAATGCCTCAAATTCATACACTACCAAGAATCTCTTTGTTAGAACCAAAAATATATCATCCACATAAAATTGTACTTATATGATATCATGTTTGTATTATTAATAAAAAGAGCATTGTCAATAGTTCCTCGTCTGTATCCATTCTTCAACAAAGAATGTAGATAATGTGGAATACCAGGCTATGGAGATTAGTGTAAATTCCATAGAGAGCTTTCACACTTTGTAGACCTTCTTAGTAATATTAGGGTCTATAAAACTGAAGGTTTTGAGAAACATAAGACCTTTCCTCATCTCTTTTGAAATACAGGATGGCACTTTCATATCATATGATTAGACTATGAATCAATGTAAGAGGCAAAGGCTAAGAGATCCTAATGGCTTCAATCCTGGACACTGGAGCAAAAATCTAATCATAATATCTATCCATTTTCTTTGGCCTTATGTCCTGAGAACGTAACTTGCCTTATTTATAACCATAACACCCTCTTCATCCTTCTTATGTTCTATACCCATTTTGTTCTAAATTACCTTCTTCCACATAAGGCAATCTACAATGTATCCAATCTTTCTGATCTTGAATTTGCAGCAGTTGTTCCTGCATAGCATCAAAACCAACTTTTTCTTCAAGTGCTTAAGAAGATATTCTGGGTTCATTTTTGAGACAAGAAAAAGTCAAATAACAATGCGGATGTCCTATGATTATTTCTTCTTTCTTTTGAATATACTTAACAAAAGCATGGGCTCCAGAACTTTTTGGTAACTTTGATTCTTGTTTTGAACTGCTGATTGTGGATCTCCAGGATTAGATGTGAGGATAAATAGTGTTAATCCTTGAATTATGGGAATAGGACTGGACATTACACAGGTTCTAAATGTGTGAAGTCAGCCTCTACCCCTCATCATCATAAGATGCGGGTTAAAAATACCATCAGTAGGATGTCATAAATTTATCAGTGAAAGTTATTTCTGAATCATCTTGGTCAGTATTGGTTAGATCAGTGAAGGATAGTCCACCATAAGGACTGGCAGTACTAACTGGTGTGCTAGCAGTATTCAAACTTTGTTCAGTACTGCTAGCTTTTGCAGCTAATCGCTTGAAAGAGCAAATCCTCTGTTTCTTGGGCAAACTCCTTCCTGGAGCTTCTATGCATCATTAGCATCCTTTTCTATGCCTTTATGTCATTCCAAGCTCATCCAAAAAAGAATTGTTACCTCCTTATCTACTTGACTTGAAAATTCAGGATGCTTAGGTAGGTTCTTCAAATGAATTATATAATTTTGAGCTCTTGAATGATTGAGTTTAAGAATACTTATTTCTGGCAGTACAAAGTAGTATGAGCAGAGTTCAGGCGTCTATTTCAGAATTAACTGCATCATATTATCTTCTGTACTGCATTTTGATTAGCCTTACTGTGGGACCTGCAGTTTTGTTAGCTTGATTCTCTGATCTCACAGGCTGATAATTCATTGAATCAGTTAAATAATCAAGATCAAATAACCAATTAGGTCATTTCCCTGCAACATTTGGTTTATTTTCTAAAAAGGTTATATGCAGGTTTTCTTCAACTCTCTTGGTTTCTAAATTATATACCCTAAAAGCCTTGCTATTTAGGGAATACCCAACTAAAAATCCTTCATCAGACTTCCCTTCAAACTTGCCCAGATGGTCAATGGTATTCAAGATGGTCACATGGCACCCAAAAGGTCTTATATAGCTTATGATTGGTATTTTACCAGTTATAAGTTCATAAGGTGTCTTGTTTTGAGGCTTGATCACTAATACCCTATTAAGGACATAACAAGCAATACTAATTACTTCAGCCCAAAAAGTGTTAGGTAAAAATGAATCTACTAGCATTGTTCTAGAAGCCTCAATAAGGTTCCTGTTCTTTCTCTCAGCAACTCCATTTTGTTGTGGAGTTCTTGCATTACTGTATTCCCTCTTGATCCCTTTTGACCCACAGAATTCAATAATGTCTATGTTCTTGAATTCTGTACCATTATCACATCTAATAGTTTTAACTTTTTAATTTAATTGGTTCTCATTTTGTCTTATAAAGTCCTTAAGGATTCCACTAGTTTCATCCTTAGTTCTTAAGAAGAACACCCAACTAAACCTGCTAAAATCATCAGTGATAACAAGGCAATAAGTCTTACGGTTTATGCTCCTTACACATGTAGGTCCAAATAAGTCCATATGTAAAAGCTGTAAGGGCTGACTAATAGAGCTCGCTGTTTGGCCTTACAGGAGGCCTTGTGTTGCTTTCCTTTCTGACAAGCAAGTCATTTTGAAAAATCTTTGAAGGTAAACCTCTTACAAGGTTTCCCTTCACAAGTTTGTTTAAGTTTTTAAAATTAACATGACCCAACCTCCTATGCCATTTGTTAGATTCATCAAATGTGGCCTTTGTAATCAAACAAGCTAAACCTCCAGAAGGAACAATGTTCTCTATGTTGAAACTGTACATATTGTTTTGTTTAGGGATTCTAAGTAATACTTGATTTTCATCAGGCAACTTAAAGTCAGAAGACAACACAAGACATTCAGTGTCTATGAAGAGAACCTTGTTCTTCTTGTCACACATCTGTGACACAGAAAAGAGATTGAAATGTTGTAGTTCTTTCACAAAGCACACATCCTCAAAATCTAACTTTCCTATTTTTATTTTACCTTTACCAGTTATGTAACATTTACTACCTCCAAAAGAAACAAGGCCACCATTATAGTCTTGATATTCAGCAAGGTAGGCCTTGTTCCCAGTCATGTGCCTGGAACATCCACTATCAACAATAACTTTGTTCTTAAAAGCTCTTTGTAGATTATCATGCACATCAAATAAAAGAAATTACTTTCTCTTAGGGACCCAAGCCATCTTGGGCTTGGGTCTGCCTAGTGGATCTTTAAAATTAACACATTTTCTAGAATTTAATCCACCATTGTATTTGGAAAATTTATTCCAATAATGTCTTTTGGATCTCCAATTACAATCTGCTGAGGGCTTTACAGCAGTTTCCCTTATGCCCCCAACAGCACTAACTGCTTTGTCCCCAACAGTATTAACCTTTTGATTTGAAAATTTTGTTCTTGGTGTTGTTGTTCTATTAAATGGACTTTTGATATGTGTATGAGTTTTGTGAAAAACAGTTTTTGGTCTAACATCATTTACAATAGGTCTAACAACATTAACTTTCCTAGCAGCACTAGTTGATACTGCTTGACTGTTAAAATTATGTCTAGCAATATTAACTGGAATTCTACCAGTTCTAGTTAGTAAAGCTGTTGGAACAAACTAGTTTTGGTGATTCAATATTTGCACATTGTTCTACACTAGTCTATTCTCCCCTTGACCAGTACCCTTACCCTTCTTTTTGTTCAATTCAACCTGTTTAGCCATCCCTTCTGTTTGTTTAGTTCAACCTGTTTAGCCATCCTTTTCTCATGAAAATCACAATCTCTGATAAGATGACTAAGACTTCCACATACAAAACATGCTTTTGTAGTAAACCCATATCCCAAACCCAATTTTTTAGACATTAAACCACTACAATTCTTTTTATCAGGTTTAGGACTCTGACTACATGTGTTTTGTTCTATAACACGTTTGCTAGGGAGTTTTACATGCTCTGTATCAGCAAACTGGTATTTTTCTTTTTCTTTTGTGGTAGAGACACAGTGTTCATCTTCACTATCTGATTAATACTCCACTCAATGATAGGTGCATCAGACCCCTAAACTTTATTGGACTTAATACATTGGGTTCATTGACAACTGGTTCAGGCATAGATTCATGTGTTTCTTCATTACAATTTGATTCACAAGATCTAAAGTCACTGCTCTTAGCATCAGATTCACTAGGTTTAGATTACTTTGGACCATATGTAAATTGTACGTATCTATTTCTTTCTAGTGTCCAGATGATCGTATTCTTCCTGTAATTGGTGGGCGGAACGGCATGCCATCCCCTCTACACTACTATCATTCACTGGACTATTTTCTGTTTCACTTGTCACCACTGACAAACTCTTTGGAAAAACTTCCTTTTCTCAGAACTTAATACACTTTTATTCACTTTGATTTCCATACCAAGCCCAACCTTATCCCTCAGTACTCATCCGGACTATATAGCATAAATATTAAGATTCTTAGAAGAGTTGTGCCAGTTTTTCTACCTTTGTTTTAAGTTCTGTTCTTTTTTAGTTATGCAATAGTTTCTTATGGTATGTAAGGACATCAGTTTTATCATCTAAGTCAATTTTCATAAACCTTATCTTTTCCTCAATTACCAAAGTTGACCTTGTTGATGAGCAACTAATTGTGCTTCAACTTTCTTTAGGGCTTGAGTATATGCCTGTATTTCTATACTGGCATCTCCAAGTTGTTCCCTCTGTTCATCATACAGTTTTTTAAGTTTAGCATAAGACTCTTTACATTCTTTAGAACAAGAAGTTACCTCTTGTGTCTTTAACCTGAACTTATTGCAAGCATAAAAGCATAGTTCTCCTGTTTATCTCTTACTGAGTGACTAGATCCAAATCATCACCTTCTCCATTCACGTCACCAAAGCTTAGAGTCCTCTTGTTTACCAGATCTTCTCCTATTGTCTTTTTCCTTATTCCCAGTGTTCCAAGCATCTCTCCTCCTCCCATCTTGATTCCCCTTGGATCTGCACTCTCTAGCAAAATGCCCTGTCTTGTGACAACTGTAGCACTCGACTTTAGTTTTGTCAAACCCAACTGGTTCCTTGGCATCAAATTGTAGCTTTCTACCTGTCTTTTTGTAGAACTTTTTCATTCTTATGGAAATCATAGCTACCTGCCATTTCAAGTCTATTTCTTCTAAATTCAAACTATCAAGCTGTTCCAGATCTTCATGATCCAATTGTGGACAACTGGATTGATTTGCAAGTAAGGAGTATGATGAAGTATGTTCATACTGTGAGTTATGGCCAGAAGAGTTAGAAACACCATAAGCGGTACTAACATCATTAGTACTGCTAGTGTTCTCTGAAACGAATGCCACATTTTGTGTGCTAGAGGATGATGTAGTAGAGCCTTTAACATCAGACTCAAAGACTCTAAGATTATTATACAGATCATCAAAACTGAGACTGTCCACTCCTGGCTTGGTCCTCATGATTAAGGAAACCTGAGACCAAGCAGAAGGTAGAGACCTAAGGAACTTCTGATTTGCATCTTCAGTGGAAACGCCTGCACCATGAATCTCTAGTTGACTCAGAAGACTCTGAAACCTGTCATAGCCTTTATGTAGCCCTTCTGAGTTTGATACAGAGAAGCCTTCAAACTGTTGCTTTAGAATATACTTCTGCATCTTCTTTGATTCATCATTTCCACCAAATCTAGATTTGATAGCTTCCTACATCTCTTTAGCATCAGTCATTTTATGAAATTTAGCAAGATGATCTTCTGGTAAAGCCATAAGCAAAGTAGTCCTTGCTTTTCTTTCTCTTTCTTTGGCTAAAAGTTTCTTCTGCAGTCTTAGGAGGCAGAACCTTTATTAAACCATTTGTATCAGTTGAGACACTCACGGGACCATTTCCTCTTTGAATAACTTCCCAGATAGGATAGTCTGTATGGACAGTTAACTTATCCATTACCTTAACACCGTGCCAAATAATGTTCCATTTTCTATGGCCCTATTCTTATTCTCACTTCTTTTAGAATTATTGAAAGTTTGATTGTTGAAAACAGTGTAAAAGAGATTGTTTGTGTTGGTGTTGTGATGGTGGTGTGGTGGTGGAGGTGGAGCATTCAGCATCTGATCCAGACATGATTAGTTTTGTAAGATAGAGGTTTATAACTGGTTTTTGTTCTTCTTACTCAGAGTTTCTCACAGGCTCTGATACCACATGTGAGTCCCTTTGAATATGGATCTTACTACCTTGTTAAGGGTTGTAGCTAATATGAATAGATTCACACAAACTACAGGAGAAGAAACAATGATTGTATGATCACTATAAGTTAGCGGAATCTAACTTATATGCAAAGAAGAATAATGAATATTGATAACTAAGCTTTTATATTGATTGCTAACTATGAGACTGACAATGAACTGATATTGATTGATATCTCTAACTATGCTGTAAGGGTTCCTTTTATACACCAAGAAAAACCCTAATCCTGGCTTACAAAACGCGTAAAAGATATTGCATATCTTTTCCTATTTTATTTCATGTCATATCTCTTAAACGGTACTAACTATTTTATACTATTGGTACTAACTATCTGAGCAGTATTAAACTTTGTACTATCATGTAACTAATATTACTAGCGGTACTAAGTATATAACTAACGGTACTAAGTTAGGAATGTATAATTCCCAACACAAGTTCCTTCCCCGCTTTCCTTGACCAGAGAACATATTCTTTTAGTAAACGATGGATCAGTGACGCTCAAGCAACCCCCGGCTCTGTTTCACGGTAATTTGTAAAACAACATTGAATCCATTTTTAGTACTTATGCAATTTATTATAACCCGCTATTGTGTTTGTTCTTAGCCTAATATTATAACCCTTTGTTCGCCATTGCAACTCATATGTATGTGTTAACAAATTTTGTAATTTACATTTTATCTAAAGGAATACACACTGGTCACATATTTATTATATATTTTTGACATGAAACCACCATCTTATTTAAGTATTGTTATGTTTATATGCAGTTGACTTTAAAACATTTAGAGAAATACTAGACCAATATTGCATCTATGTTTGGAATGAGCCCGATGGTAATTCAATAATTAGGGTTACATGGGGGGTAAATAATAAAATTACTATGTTTCTCTCTTAGGCGGAGAAAAAGATGATGTACTTTTTAAGGTGTCAGTCATGTTTGAAAGTATAAGAAGAAGGATTGAGAGGGAACATAATCTGACTTGTGGATCTTACGAACTAAGCTACAAACACTTTGATGCATCAGTTGGGGAGCAAGTGGTCTAGACAGATTGTAACTGGAACGAGTGAAATTTTCCTTTTTCATTGTTCTGTAGCTTCTTACTATTAGCTTCAGAGTTACAGTTTCTGTGATTAACATTTTGACTTCCATATGCCTTATGCTGTCATGCATATATGACCCTGAAGCTATCCCAACATATGTTTTTTAATTAATTTCCTATACACAAGACAGGGTGATCAGAGGTCCCCTGGAATTATCCCATTGGCGGTAAAGGATGCTTTTAGTATAATTCAGGAGGTAAGTATGGCTGAACTCTTGATACTATGAATGCAAGTTATACTTGTCTTAAAAGGAAGATCTGATAATCTTGCTATATTTTCAGACTGCAAGTGCTCATAATCAGTGCATATTTTACTGTTAAATACCGAGAGTCTGGGGGTGTAAATTTTTTGTCATAATAAACCTAAGAGTTTGTTCTTGCATTACTCAAGTATTTTATCACTTTGATTACATTCTTATATAAAAATAATTGATGATGTGTAAAGGTATGAAAAAGGGCATGTTAGTTAGCATTATAGGCATGCTGGTCATTGCTATTCACTCGACTTGAAAACAACAATATTTGGTTATTGTTGGTTCAAGTATGTTAACAATTATATCTATCAAAAGTTGGTAGCAACGTATCGGAAGAGGGACAGGATGAACAAGCTCAAGTCTTGGAAGGCTTGCTTCGCTACATGTTGTGCACAACTCAGGTATACATTTAATCCTATACACTTATATCTTTTGTAATCACACAAGCATAAATGTTTGACTTTTACCTTGATATTATAGGAAGCAACCATTGTTCCTTTATGTATCTTTGCTATAATACCAAATGTGAGTATTTTAAAAATTAACTTCTAATGATTAACGGTTGAAGGATCACTGCACAAACTTTGAAGTTCAAGTACGCGATCGTTCGATGAATAACTTGTACGATCATTAATTAAGTTATCGTTACAGATTGATAAATGTTTGTTGAAACTTAAACAAGCTCTAATAATATTCAAATGTTTCAGTAAAGAATTGCATAAGGGTCTTGTCATTAAGCGCAATGCAAACCAACGCTATGCCACGAGTGGAATTACAACTTTTCTTTTTAAAGAAGTCGCAAAAACCTTCCAACTCAGGTGACTGTATATTACAGTTATTATTGTTTTTCTATGTTCACCTTATAGTTAAATTTGTTTCTCAAGAAAGTCAAAAACGAATTGATTTGATCGTATATACAGGACTTTATGGTAAGAAACGATATGGGATGTGGATCCACTATAGGTCCTATACTTGCTTCTGGAATTGGTATCCGCACAATTGATTGTGGAATCCCTCAGCTTTCAATGCACAGGTGATAAATTTAACCCGTACTAAAAATGATTTTGCTTATATTTTCTATTTCTTTAAAAGCCGTTGCTCCTAACGCTCCATTGGATCATCTTAGGTTTGTCAATTTATTTGTGTATATTTTCTAACTGTCGCGTATGAATATATGATAATCTAAATATTCGAACAACTAAATGGCAGGTCTTATGCATTCTGATTATGTAGTGGGTGACTTTTGACCCGTTTCCATATTAGTATTCTTTTCTAATTTACTTCATTGGGGATCAAAGTATGATTAAATCGACCTTTTTACCGTAATCGGTCATGGGGAAACTTATTGGTTGTTCCCTGAGAGTTTTTCCAGATATTAATATGTTTCGTCCTCGAGGTAGGAAAAAGGGTTATGTGGGGTAACGGGTCAGAATTTAAACCCTGGTTTATATTTTGCAACAGTAAAAGTAAGTAGAGCTTGGTAGGACCAGAAACACTTCTTCTTTCCTATTTTATATTAAAGACTTTGTAACTAATTAATCTGTTTTGAGAGTTGAGACAGTATAGTCTAAATTATTAAAGTTTATGTTTAGCATAAACGGGTCTTCACAGTATATGTTTAGCATTTCAGGATTTCAAATTATTTGTTCATGTGTTTGTGTTTAAGAAAAATAGAGATAGAATACCATTTTATGGCAACCCTCTTCAAACATTTCAAGAAAACCAGCAACCAAGCGATCAGCATTCTCCACCCAAAGATTATGGTTCATACCAATAGTTTTTGCCCCTGTTTGAATCTGCAATACCATTGAAAAAGGACATAAAGTTAGCCAATAATTTAGATAAATAATGAGTCTAGGACCTCCAAGTATCTAGATTTTAAATGATTAATAAACCCCGGTTCTCTAGCATATAACACAGCTTTATAAAGTATTTCAAATAGAGCCCTATTTGTTTGATTGAGAACCTTGCTCTATTCCTTGGGCGGGATTATTTCATTTTTTCAATACCCTACCTCAAACATAAGTACATAACCACACACACTCAGCCGCCCATTCCTTCCCTACGTCACCGTATTTCTTCCCTCCCTTCGATTCAAGTAAGATTTCATTCTTTATATTATTACACTTTCCTTTACTTCTACTATGTTTGGTTATTTTTGTCTGCATATACATTAAAAAATGTTTCTATAATTAATAAATATTGAAAAGCTAAAATTAAGCCAATAATACAAATGAAACAATAATCAGAAGTCATACCCGCCCATCAGGCGGGATATATATATATATATATATATATATATATATATATATATATATATATATATATATATATATGTGTGTGTGTGTGTGTGTGTGTGTGTGTGTGTGTGTGTGTGTGTGTGTGCGTGTGTGTATGTATGTGTATGTGTGTGTATGTGTATATATATATATATATATCTGTGTGTGTGTGTGTGTGTGTATGTCTATATATATATATGTACATTATATATAACAGGAGGCGTTTGACTATCTAATGCCATGTCATCTTGATTGCCATGTCCTCACTATTTTTTAATGTTTTTTGTAAATTCAATTTTTTAAATTTTGGTTTTAAAAAAAATACTAAGTGATGTCACTTGCAAGATTCAAACCTGGGTCTATTAATTCACAAACAAACACCTCAACCAATGGACCAAGCCAGAAGTTGTGATAGATAATTCAAAATAATAATGTCATGCTTCAACAAGTTCTCATATATCAATTAGTTTCAAAAATTCCTGTAGCCATATTAAAAGCAAATTCAATAACAAACCCCAAACCGTAATGGGAGTCGAAACATGGTATGAACAACACGCCTCTTTTTCTCAAAACCCTAATGATGAACTATGTTATAATTTTCAGGTTGTGCAGGCGTATGTTGGTTTGTTTTTTTTGCAGGTTGGTCATCTTCTTTGTTTTGTTTTAAAGGTATATGTTTTTTCTCAAAACCCTAATGATTAACTTTGTTATATTTTTTAAAATTATGTATGCATATGTTGGTTTTTCTATCAGGTTGGTCAGTTGTTTAAGAGGTATGACCCATGTCACATATAATATTCATGTTCATACATATTATGATTTGCTAATGTTGTACACAGAAGTAGCTAATCAAAGCAGGGTTTATCTCATTAACAAGGGATTCAAGCGAGTAGGCTTTGGTGCTTATATTGTTGGATCTATATAAATTTGAAATTCCCTTCGAACAATATTAGGTTTGTGATCACATAAGTGGGAAGCTTAAGAAGGATCTTCAATCCCTAAAAAAGCCATGTGCTCATATTTTTGGATCTTTATTCTTTGTAGTTTGAACCTTAGAAGCGAGTACTGACCTACCTTCAACTTTTTCACTTTACAGAATCATCTTGATCTTCATGCAAGTTCTGTGGCTAGAAGGTTGCCTAAGTAAATGGCCAAAAACATTCATTGTTGTTTCTCATGTGAGGGGATTTTTAAACACGTTAACACTTTCTTGTTGTAATATTCTTTTTTCAGTAACTGTATATTTGTAACATCCGAGAATTTTTGAATTTTTGAATGACGATTTCAATCTTTGACTTTTAGGGTCTGGCTTGACTTATAAGAAC
>BQNB010119368.1:0-17675 GCA_026074375.1 Tanacetum coccineum
TATCTCTTGTGTTGTTGATCCATAAAGTAACATGCCCCGGACCCATATTCCGCTGCGACCCAATTTGGGGGTGTTACACCTTGTTCTGGGGAAAATTGACATATGAAAAGATATATGTTTGTTAACGTTTGGTTTCATGGGCTTAATGCGTGAAAAGAAAAGAGATGGTATACATTGTATTCATTGCAATGTTTTCTCGAGAACTAATTATGTGTTCAAAGATTGTTACTTATTGATTATTTTAAACACTATGAATTTTACTCAATGATTTTTGTTGACGTTTTAAACATGTTTTATCCCCGGTAAACAAGGATGAAAGCAACGATGGCGTGGAGGTGTCGTGCGTGTGATGATTTGGTGAAAGACTACTTATGTGTTCCTTGTCTTTAAAAAACAATGTCTTAATGCTTTTTAAAACAATGCCTTTAATTTAAAACAATTGTCTTTCAAATGTTGTAATGGTTGTGGTTACGATTCTTGTGGGGATCTAAATGCATTTTCTCTGATTAATAATGGAACACATATTGGTAAAACGTTTCATTTAGTAACACCCATTGCTAATTTCCACTGCGTAATCCAAAATAGGGGTGTTACAGAGTGGTATCAAGAGGATAAGGTTATAAAGGACTAGGTTGAGTCTTTTTGAAAACCTAAACTATAACGCTTCTACATGCACGCCAAGACTCCTCGTTGCCATTGTTTACATATAGAAAGAGAAGGTATATTTATGCATGTGTTGTAAGCATAAATTGTTATGTATTGTTATATTTATGCATGTGTTGTATGCATAAATTGTTATGTATTAGTATATTTATGCATGTGTTCTATTCATAGATTGATATGTAATTATATAATAATTATTATTACATATGTTTGGAGTATATTTCAGATATACACTGAGCGAGAATGTCACAAATGGTGAATTTTTGTTTGTTTGTTGCGCACTTATGCGAACTGTTATTTTGGATAATAGTATTCTTATTGGAACACTATTGAGTAGGTATTATATGATATTTCTAGATTATTATGGCAAACATAATTCCTCCCGATCATGTGGATGATTTACCTACCGAATCAAACCGATGTTGCTCCTGTTATTCTTGAGCCTGTCTTAGTGGATAAAGACGAGGACCCGGAAGAGGAAGAATTTGAGGAAGAAGAAGAACCTCAAGAAGAAGAAGATATGGATATAGATGACGAGGAAGAAGAGAATAAGTTGGAGTTGACATTTCCTTATGAAGAGGTGGATCCTCTTAACCCTCCGCCGCCTGCTTCTAATTCAGAGCCTGAGGATGCGATTGAGATTGAGGACACGGTTGAGCTCGAGGATGAGACTATTCATGTTAGTATCCATGAGGTAGGTGAGTCATCTACTGCCACGTTCCTTCTAGAGGATGGTGATAGTTTACTTCTTGGCTTTATGAGGAGGGACATTGACTCTCTTTTTAGTCGAATTGCTTTGCATTTGAGACGAATGTGTGGTCGCGAGATGGCACATGCATTGTTTAAGAAGAAAGGGAAAGCAAAGGACGAGTATTTTGGTAAGCTAATTTTGGATTTGGGTAATGAAGTACGCTCTAGTGTGGAAAAAAGATCAGCTGCAATGGAAAATCTGGTAAGAAAGCTTGGTAATGTTGAAGAAATAGCTGAGTGTATGAAATTAAAGAAGGAACTAGAAGAAGCAAGGTTAAGCAACACACTTCTTTGTATGCAAAATGAACGATTCGAGAGAGATCTCTATTAGACTAGAGTTCAAGCTCATGAATTCTACCGAGAGATGATTAGTAGGGGAGTTCTGTTTGAAGAAAGACCGAATGAGGATATCGATGTTTCGGTTGAAGATGAGAAGAGTCATTCATCTGAGCCGCGAGGATCTCCTAGTGATTCTTAGTAGTTTAGTTTCATTAATAGTATCTTTATTGTGTAATCACTGAACTGAATCCTGAGTTAGTAGACTTGATGCTACTGGTTGTAACGATTTGTATCATTTCATGAAATAATGCAACTATGTATTAATTCTTTTATGATGAATAATGAATGAATATCTTTATATTACTACTTGATGTTGTGTGAGTGTGGTTGTGATTGATTTGTCTTTGTACCATGTTATGAGTATATCATGTTATGAATGCTTATCAAATTGTTTTCTGTGTAACATAACAGAATCATGCCTCCAAAGTCTGCACCGATGACTCAAGCTTCCATTCAGCGAATGATCAAAGAAAGTGTTGATGCCGCTATCGCTGCTGATCAGGCAAGACAATCGAATGTCAGAAATGATGCTAGTCGATCTGGACCAACTAAGGGTCAAGATGCCGTACCATTTGTTTGAGAATGAACTTTTGCTAGATTTATGAAGTGCAATCCTACTATTTTTTGTGGTACTAAAGGAGATGTTGAATTACAAAGATGGTTTGAGAAAACTGAGAGTGTTTTTAGAATCAATGAATGTGCAAAAGGCAAGAAGGTGAAGTTTGTAACTGCTACACTGCAAGGACCTACTTTGACTTGGTGGAACTCTAAGGTTGCAACCATGGGTTTGAAGACTGTAAACCAAATGCCTTGGACTGTAATGAAACAACTAATGACCATAGAGTTTTGCTAGTTTAATGTGTCTAAGAATGGTTAAGCCGGAAAGTGTAAAAGTTTATGCTTACATCCGAGGATTGTCTGATAACATCAAGGGTGAAGTTACTTCTTCTAGACCTACCAACTTAAATGAAGCTGTATGTATGGCCCATAAGTTAATGGAACAACAATCCCAAGCTAGGAATGAAAGGGTGCTAGAAGGGAATAAGCGAAAGTAGGAGAACTTTCAAAGTAGGAACAGTAGTGGTAAGAACAACCAAAAGGATAACTCACGCTAATCTTTGCAGAATAACCAAAAGCAAAGGAATGTACGAGCTATGACTACTGCTCTAAATGAAGGAAAGGGTAATCCTGGACCACTTCCTGTTGTTTTACTCGCCATGTTGGTCTATGTACGATCAAGTGTCACAAGTGTGGAAAGGTTGGTCACAAATCGAGGTTTGCAAGGAAAAGAGTGTTGCCATGGGTGCTAACGCTCAGCCTATTTGGACTTGTTATTATTGTGGAGAGCAAGGTCATATGAGGAACCAATGCCCAAAGAAGATCAAGCAAGAGGAAACTAAAGAAGTTCGCCGCTGATCTTATCTGATTAAGGATGCAGAGCAGCAAGGTATAAATGTGTTTACGGGTATGTTATTACTCAATAACCGCTATGCTTCTGTTTTATTTGATTCAGGTTCTGATAAAAGTTTTGTGAACATTAGATTTAGTTCCATGCTTGTTATCGATCCGGTTAAAATAGATACCAGTTACACGGTAGAGTTAGACGGTGGAAGGGTTGTTAGTACGAACACTGTTTTGAAATGTTGCACTTTAAATTTAGTAAACCATCTTTTTGAAATCGATCTTATGTCGATTGAGCTTGGTACGTTCGACGTTATAGTTGGTATGGATTGGCTTGTCAAGCACGATCCCATCATCGTTTGTTTAGAGAAGGTTGTTCGTATACCTTACGGAAACAAGACATTGAAAATCGAGAGTGACAAAGGTGTGTCCCGACTAAAGGTCATATCTTGAATAAAAGCCCGTAAGTATGACAAACGAGGTTGTCATTTGTTTTTGGCACATGTGGCTGAGAAGAAACTGAAGGAGAAACAATTGGAAGATGTGCCTGTGATTCGTGACTTTCCTGAGGTGTTTCCTGGTGATTTTCCGAGACTACCACCGCTGAAGCAACTAGAATTTTGAATTTATTATGTACCGGGGGTTGCACCTGTTGCACATGCACCATATCATTTGGCACCATCTGGAGTTATTGGAGCAATTACGAGAGCTATTGGAGAAAGGATTTATTCGTCCGAGTTCATGACCATAGGGAGCACCGGTGTTGTTTGTGAAAAAGA
The DNA here is from genome assembly GCA_026074375.1 of Tanacetum coccineum. Taxonomy (NCBI): domain Eukaryota; kingdom Viridiplantae; phylum Streptophyta; class Magnoliopsida; order Asterales; family Asteraceae; genus Tanacetum; species Tanacetum coccineum. The sequence goes on from BQNB010119368.1 coordinate 3,933, forward strand.
AAGATAGGTCTTTTATAATGTGTATTGATTACTGCGAATTAAAAAGATGATTGTCAAGAATCGTTATCCTCTTTTGAGAATTGATGATTTATTTGACCAACTTTAAGGTTCGAGCATGTATTCTAAGATAGATTTACGATCAGGATATCACGAGCTTCCCATTAAAGAAAAGGACATTCCAATTACTGCATTTAGAACTCGGTATGATCACTTTAAGTTTCAAGTAACGCCGTTTGGATTGACTAATGCGCCTGCTGTATTCATGGACTTGATGAACCGAGTATGCAAGCTATATCTTGATAAGTTCGTCATTATGTTCATCGATGATATTTTAGTTTATTCGAAGGACAAAGAAAAGCACAGAAAGCATTTGAAGATTATTTTAGAGTTGCTTAAGAAGGAGATATTGTATGTCAAATTTTCTAAGTGTGGCTTTTGGTTGGATTTGGTACAATTCATTGGTCACGTAGTTGATCGTAATGGTGTTCATGTTGATCTTGCAATGATCGAAGCCATTAGGAATTGGGTTGCACCGACGAAGCCAACTGAAGTAAGACAATTTTAAGATTGGCTGGATACTACCGGAGGTTTATTCAAGATTTTTTTTAATTTCTAACCACTCACCAAATTGACTCAAAAAGATAAGAAGTACGAATGGGGTAAGGAAGAAGACAAAGCATTCCAGTCGTTAAAACAAAAGTTGTGTAGTGCACCGATCTTAGCATTGCCCGAAGGAACAGAAGATTTTGTGGTCTATTGTGATGCATCACTTTAGGGTTATGAAGCCGTGTTGATGCAACGGGAAAAAGGTTATAGCGTATGTTTCTCGACAATTAAAGACTCACGAAGAGAATTACACTACTCATGATTTGGAGTTTGAAAAGGAAATATAAATAGGACTAATGGGGTCCTGGTGGTCTTTTCTCTAAGGATGCAATCCGTTTCTCTAATCCCAAAATACACCGCATCAGCATGCTTTCCCTGCTGCTCATCTCGGTAACAGTCGTCTGCAGCTACTGAATCTGCTGTGTTAACTCAGCAATCGTCTCATCTCTCAGGGTAGAAGTCTACTGACCCAACTCGACCTGAGCATCAATCTGCTCCATTCTATCCGTAGTCTGAACCATCTGGGACACTATCACCTGCACTTGTCCCTCAATAGCATAGACCCTCGAGCCTATCTCCTCAATAGTAACACCAGCTGCCACTTTTGCATAGCTCACCTGATTAACCCTTTGCACCAACTACCCATGTCCATACTTGAGGTTACCCAAATAGGTACTCAAATCCTCGATCATAAGTGGAGGTACAAGAAGTCTTAGGGCTACATGAGGAAAAGATGGTCCCTCCGCAACCATAGTAGATGGACCTCCCACCTCATAGACACTAAGCGATGGCACCGCTAGCACTGGAGGTGGTGTAGTAAGGGCCATCAACCAATCCTTATTCATCGCCCAGACCTCCTCCTCGCTATCCTCATCGGAGGTATCATCCTCAAAGTCCTCGTCACCGAATATCACAGCCAAGTCCTCCTCTATGTCCATCATTGGAGCATCCATCTGCCCCTCTGCCACATCAACTACAAGAGCGATCACATGCTCCTCCTCTGCCACAGCTACCGGCTTAGCAATCTCCTCAATAGCAGGTATAATCATCTACTCATCCATCATAGCCTCGAGCTCTCAAAGTAAGTAATCATCCGCCACCAGCCACCTATTGTTGTTGTTCGGGTTACCAGCATACCCAGGTAACGGTGCATGTGCAAAGAGGTCGTATGCGAGATGTGGCTTGTTCATCGGGAAATTAAACACGCAGTCAGGTGACAACGATTCACCCATGAGACTACAAAAGAAAATTAAATACTTACATTAGTATCCATCATACATATCTTTAATCATATGCAAAAATTTATACTCATCACATACTAGGATGGTTTTATAACATTGCATCCAATGCATAAGGAAGATTTTTAAACTTTTCGTGAGCTGCGACTATCAAATTACGTATATATAACCATACCCACAGAATAGACGCCGTATGTATATGTATACTATACTTATATAATCATTACTCATATCAAGCGTATTCCACTTGTTACACACATATTATGTAATCATATATACCACATAAGGCTTCTAAGGATCAGGAACAATGCGCGCGCGGATATCGGACATCGGTGAAAGACTCATGAAAATTTTCCAAAAATAGTTGTAGTCCAAGTTTTGTTAAACGACTTAGTTCACTACAACTCGTGCTCTGATACCACTCTGTAACACCCCAAAATGCGATACGTAGCGGAATACAACGATTGGGGTGTTACTTCATAATACATGCTCACGAGTCCTAGTAAACGTTCAAAGATACGTTTATAAAACAAAATTTTACTTATTAACAAGATCAGAGTTACAAGGGTCCCTATATTAACAAAGAAATTTATTTCTGAAAGTCACAGCATGACTTTATTTCTAAAACATTGTTTATGACACAACTTTACCGAGACACCATCCTTGATATCCGCGTTCTGTCCCATCCATGCCATCAACAATACCTAACCTGAGATACATGCTAAAAAGTCAACAAAACGTTGAGTGAATTCATATAGTTTACAAATAATAGTTAGAGCGCATATTTTGGTTCCACAAAACTTATAACGTTGGCTCATAAGTCAAATTATAAAAATAGTGATTTCCAACTAAAGAGCCCGTGTACCGAAGCTTAACACATTCATCCCGTAGGACGAAATTATGTCCGAGAAGTATGCCACTTCTCCTACTACTAACTATAAAATGTCCGTTACAAGGTGCTCACCGTCGGATCCAAACCCCGGACAGGGTTGTCAAACCCAATAGATCTATTTAATGCATTAGTGCTTACCAACACATGGTAACTAACAGTCACACAGCAAAAAGGCATATACTCAATAGTAACGGAATCATATTCTAGTAACAAAAACAGTTTGTGTTCAATTTCACAAAACAAGCAATATATCCCCCTCGCGGGTTTAAAAACATTTAAAACATTTAAAAGCGAGGCTATGAACTCACCTTGATCAAAAGCCGACAATCAAATGAAGAAGTCTAGTACGAGAATCCACAAACGTAATCACAACCTATAATTAGAGTCGCTCGGTTACTATATTTGAAAAGTACAATCAACGATGCGCTCATCGTATCAATAAAATCATATATAATATATGTATATATATACATTTAGTCATACATGTGATGAGAAATCCACTTGCGCCTTAGATCCTAAAACTCCACAATATTAGGTTACGATCACTCATTTATTTATATCGTATGTTGTTTAACCGATAACTTTTTATTTTAGGAAACTTTCTATTTTTAGATAGTTACTATTTTCGGAAAGTTACTATATTTAGTAAGTCTCGTTATCAAAATATGTTTGTAACAATACTTAGTTATCTCGTCGGACTTTCGACGCTAAATAAATCATAAAACTTCAAATATTAAAGCTATATTTTGATCATTACGTAAAGTTACTATTTTTAGACTTTTCGTTTTTAATGTCGACCGACGGTTTTAAAATAATTTCTTATGATAACATATTATTCGATATTACTTTATTAATCGTCATCGTCTTCTCAATACGTCAAAGTTTATTAAAGTCTTCTTTGACTTTTATTGTTTGACTTTTATATATTTATTTTCTAAGTCTGACCCGACTAAAAGGACCCACTAGACCCATTAATAAGCATTTGATAATTAGTGGTGCATTCAGCATGTTTTTTATTTCTATAGACATTGAGCCTTTTACGGTTTTTATAAAGTAGCAAGTAGGGAATAAACATTAAAAAAATTCCTTTTTCTTCTTAAAGTTGAAACTAAGTGTTTGAAACGTTGACCATGGGTTTTGACACGTTATTGCTTGATTTTAAAATTGGCGAGCCTCGCGTAACAGTACAACATCATTCTGAGCAACTTTCGTTTTTCGCCGGAAGGCCGAAACAAACACGAAAGTGCTCAAAACAAGCTTTTAAATCGGAGACAGCAACTATTATTTTAACAAATGCTGAATTTTTACGCATTGAATATATATCTCGTTTTTGCTCTAACTTTTTCGTTATTAGGAGTTAGAAGCTCTACCATATATTGAAACGAACATCTCAGAAAGCTTTATCATATTTCAAAGCCTAAAATCAGATTCTATGAAATCTCGATCCTCGTTTGGCGTGCCAAACTTTCTGCTCTCTTATATTACTTTCAAAATGCGCCCAAAACTCATTTTTAACCAACAAACCCAACTAAAATACATTTAATATGACATATAACTTATTTCTGATATGCCTAATCATTTTATAATATTACTTGACAAATCGGCGCAAGATTTCAAACGATCTCATCACATGCATTAACTAATATTAAACCGAATAATTAAAACAAACAAAACAAAGTGTAAAAGAGGCTCACAATGCTATCAGAAGCAAAGTCGAAAAATAAAAGGGTTCGCTTGTTCCCTTTTGTTTCTTGCTGTGGCTCACAACCACCCGAACCAAACCAAGACAAAACCAAACGCGACCCAAACTATCTCAACTCAACAAATCGCACTCCCTCTCACCCCTTTCTTGGTTCGAACCCGCGACCAACAACCCAACTAAACCGAAAACTCTTTTGTTTTGACAAAACCTCAAACCTACTCAAAACCTTGTTGCATGTATGGTTTTCTTTGATGGATGATCAAACCATAGCTCTCGAGATAAGTTTTGATAAGTAGAAAATCAAAAACCACCAAGATTGTTGGTGTTGGGTGTTCGGCCGACCCACAAGAGGAAGGGGAAAGAAGAAACAAGTTAAAAATTTATTCTACCTTGGTTTATATCATCATTTAAGTGATGTTTGTATGTGTTTTTAGGATCAAAAATCAAAAATGGAAATTGTATGAACGTATGTATGTGTGGCCGGTTATGGAGCAAGAGAAGAGGAGGATACAAGTGTTTTTGAACTATGTATTTATCATTGTGTGTGGTTAAGACTTAAATCAATTTTTCTTTGGATGCCACACTCATCATTACTTGCATGTCATGAGAAAACAAATAAGGTAGAGTGTGGGTGAGAGTCTAGGCGTCGGCCTAGGCTATTGCATGGGCAAGTTTCACAATTTTTTTTTCTTTTTTTTTCTTGTAAATATTTTGTGTAAAGTTTAATTATAAAAGGTAACTTGCAAAAGGTTTAACAAAACGCGAGTCATGAATGCGAGCTTCGGACAAGGTCGAAAAACAAAGACAACGAGGTTCAAAAATCTTAATGTACGGTCTCTATAATAATAACGAAACGTGTCGTAAACTTTTACGATACTACAGACGATTAACGAACGCGCTGTCAATCGTTGACTCGCGAAACGTCAGAAATAATTATTTTAAATTTTCGTTCACACTAATTTACAAAATAACTAATTATGAAAAATAAAAATTTTAAATGTCGACGTTTGTTTATAAAAACTCACGAAATAATTATAATGACGTCGAATTCGCGAAACGTCAAAATAAAAATTATCAATTCTTGATTTCCAAATTATTCGTAATAAATTACAAAAATGTTTATTATCGATGATTAAAATTTAAATATCAATGCTCGTTCATAGAAATTTGTAAAACGATAATGTACGCCATCGGAGACGCGATCGTTGTACGTGTCGTAAAACTCCGGTTGTTACACATATAATTAAAGATTGAAAATGAAAAAATAAAAGCAAAAACTGATACCTATATCCACATAAATTAAGTGCAAAATTGTGCAGATCTATTAGCCTATAGCTTGAGACTTTTAGCTCCGGGGAGTGTCGCGACAACAATGAATATGGATTTGGTCATCTGGTTACTCGTCGACTTAATATACTGGAAACCCCTATAATACATGCATGAATTAAAGCAAACATACAATTGACTCGAAACCATTGAAATTGAAATAATTTAATGTTACACACACCGATCTTCTTGAATACGAAGGTTGTGTAATAATTGATGATACAATGGAGACACTCATGTGAGAACTGGTGTCACAGAGATTGCGAAAGAAACAAAGATAGGAAGGAGGATATATGAAGAATAGTCTAAGAGATTGAATTTTTTTAACTTTGGGTGAGAAAAGGGGAAAGCTTATTTGGGGGAAAATAATTTTTTGGAGGGGCGGGAACAATTAACGTAAAATTTTATTTTCGAGAGGTGGGAGGCGGTGCAGACTTTTTATTAGACTTTTAACTATGTTTTTTTTAAAAGCTTTGCAACACTTATAAAAAATATTGCATTAGATACATAAATGCAACACTTAACTTAAAAATGTTGTTTAATGTTCAATGTTCAATAAAAAGCAACACATTTTAAAAGTGTTGCTTATAAAGTGTTGCATTAGATTTATTTTGTTGTACTGAATGTTCTTAAGATAGCACAAAATCAAAATAAACATTAGTGGGTTAGTTAAAATAAAGATAACCAGTACTTTATACTCAAATAAGGATAAATAAACAGAGAAAATTCTTCATAATGAAAAGGATATGTTTATTCTTGAAGCAGATAAAGAGTCAAGTGCAGCGCACTTCATAGGAAGTGCGGTGTACTTTTTGCGTTTTTTTCAAAATTTTCATATTTTTCCAGAAAAACCAGCGTACTTATAACAAAGTGCGGCGTACTATTTGGATTTTCAATTAATGAACTTATCATTTTTAGATTTCTAATCATTTTAAACTTATTATTTCAATTAATTCTTAGATAGTTGAAATAACTCCTAATTTTAAACATGGTATTCATAACATAATCATGCAAAAGATCATAAACAATTAGTCTCGTATTTTTAAGATCCTTAAAGTAAATAAGCATGTCAAAACAGGTTATAAGCTGAACATCATAAACAAATATGACATCTAGGCAGACGATTCTAATAAGCATTTGATAATTAATGGTGCATTCAGCATGTTTTTGATTTCTATAGCCATTCATCCTTTTACGGTTTTTATAAAGTAGCAAGTTGGGAATAAACATTAAAAAAATTTCCTTTATCTTCTTAAAGTTGAAACTAAGTGTTTGAAACATTTGTTTTTGGTTTTGGTTCATTACATGCTTCATTGGTATAAATTTCTCAGAAAGTGTGGCGTACTCGTTAGAAGGGCGTCGTAGACTTTGTTTTTCCAGAAAAACTGGCGCACTAGTTGCATGTGCGCCGTACTTTCCGTAGTAAAAATAAATTTTTGGGTCAGTTGGCCAGAAAATTATACGGCGAAGTGGTAAATTTTGGTTTTTCAATTATAAAATAATTAAACAAGAACAATTTAGTCTCCGGCAACGGCGCCAAAAACTTTGATGTGTTAATAAAGCTTTAAATTTATAATTCTAGTTTTAACCGATTTTCAACTAACACACGGGTGTTCTTTAAACGAGTAAACTATTTTGCAAATGTGTCTCAAGATTTGTCACGAATCAAAGACACGGTTTAATGTTTTGATTAAATTGATTGATTAAAAGAATATATGTTTGGGAAGGAAAGCAACGGATGACATATGAATAATGGTGAACACAGTTATAAGATATAAACCACCCGCAACAAATAGTTAATTAAGCATTTAACTATTTTATATAAAAGAAATTCCTTTCGGCCATTAATCCTTAGTATATAAAATGATTTGGGATGGATTCATGTTTGGAAATGATAATATCAAACTTGCTTATTCAAGTTTGTTAGACATAAGAATAAGCATTAAATATTCTATTACTTCAATGAATAATTATTTTATTAGCTAATTCTCACAAAGCTAATATCGATTCATGACTCGAAATCAATCACCAGATGGAGCCTTTCGACCTAATTCCCATATGTCATGGAATCAAATAATCAACAAGGATCAAGCATTCAAACATCATGTTTAATATTATTGCATCCACATTCATAAGTTATTCAAACATGTTCATACTACGACTCTCATTGAACCCAGACAAACATAGAAGAACTACTCCATATTGAAATAAATAACACTCATATTAAATAAGTTAAATTTAGAATTCATGTAATGATAGAAGGGAAACAAGGTTTATACGAACTTTTCAAGCTAAAATGTATGATTTCCCAAGATCTTTTAACAACTAAAACCCAGAATTAGTGATCCACTATGTCACAACAGCTATCCTTTTGATCTTAGCTTACTTCCCTTCTTATTTGAATGAGCAACCCCAGGAATTGGATAAATAACAAGAGTGTTCCACCACAACTCCCAAAAAGGTCTTCTTAGAGTATTTATTTGATTTAGAGAATGAGATAATGAGATTGATATCTAAAACTCTGAATTTTGAGTCCTATTTATAGTCCAAGTGAAGCTATCAGCTTGGAGAAGAAGGGGATGAAAGGCCATGGAATCAATTCTCCAAATTTAAATTTATAAAACTTGTGACTTGATTTGTTTTTTGGCTTGAAAAACATGAACAAATATGCTAAACATGTGATTTGATTTGATTTGGTTAACTAATTTGAAAATATTTGATTGATCGACTAATATTCATAAGCGCATAATTTTATATCCTTAATTAAATAATTATTTGTTTAGCATTTTTTTAGGAAATTTGTTTAAGTGTTAGAATAATTGATTGATTAAAATTTGGAAACATCAAATCATTCCAATTGCACGGGCATATAAAGTAAAAGATACCTAATAAAAACTCGATCGAAATCAAAAACCAAAAATAAAGAAAAAGTTCGTCAATAAACAAGGATCTCGATCTCTTTTCCTTGCCGTTTAAGTCTTAGGTTCTTTCCCCTATAAATAGAACCCCAAATCCTTCTCTTTTCTTCACAATTCTATCTTCTTTTCATCAAACCCTAATTTTGATCTATCAAGGTATCACTGTATACTTTATTTTATTTTATTTAATTACAGTTTTTGTAATAATTATAATGGTGCTGTTTTTTGATTGGTTCAATTTTTATTGTTATGGATTTAATTTTTGTTATTAATTTGAAGCAGGTAAGTAGCTAATCTACAATCCTACTCGAACCTGAAATGATTACAATATTCTGCATGTGTTGAAATCATTTAGAGAGTAGTTTAGTTTTTCAGATTTTCAATAATTTGTTTTGTTAATATTTTCTTTGATACAACACAGCGTGAGAGAGAGTCTGAGATTCAAACCAATTGGAAAAATGTCTGTTTATATTCTCTGATGTTTATTAAGCACGACTCCTAAGTCCTCCAAGCACCACTAGAAAAACGATACCCCATAACCACAAGCCCACAATCGATTAAAACGATCTAAGATTAATATGACATCGTTTATATCCTCCTTCACCAAACCGTTTAATTAACAAAAGTTCAATCAAAGATTAATATCCACACCAGGGCTATTTAGTAACAATGTAGCATTGATAACATTATATCATGTCTTCAAAGAATATCCATCTAGTCATGAGGTAGGTTTTGATATAAGGATTCTTTTCATTTAGGTCGTTGGGTTATTGGGTAATCAATAGTTTTTTTTGGTAATTAAAAGTCAAAAAATAATGATTAATAGTATTATGGAAATTAATGATCTCCTGTTTTGTTTTTAGTAGCATATTATTGCCATTGCAGGAAAACACTTCCAGGTTTATATGTGTATCATAGTCCGGAATATAAGACTAGTTACACCAGTGCTTCGCTGCGAGCGAGTCAAAGACTCATACCGTGATTTATGGTGAATATTTTTTTGAATGGATTGCACTAATTCTTTAAGAATAAAAGATTATGTCGAATCATTTTTCATCCTGTTAAAACAAATTTTACATAGGCAATATCTTATATGCTATGCGACCTCACACTACTTATTTTAACTTTTAAGATAAGTTTTCTTACATGTTTGTGGAAGTACATGGAAACAACCGAAGAAAACAACATATGAAAAATGGAAATCATGTAGTGCAGGCCTTATGTATGTCTTAAAGGTTATGGTAGCTTGATCCTTCAAATGTAGATAATAACGCATAGTGTTTCTTTATGATTTTGACCCTAAATCAAGAATGACCATGTAATTGGCATTCTCATTACAATTTAGCCATCAAAACTGTACGGCGAAGTGGTAAATTTTGGTTTGCAAATTATAAAATAATTAAACAAGAACAATTTAGTCTCCGGCAACGGCGCCAAAAACTTTGATGTGTTAATAAAGCTTTAAATTTATAATATTAGTTTTAACCGATTTTCAACTAACACACAGGTGTTCTTTTAATGAGTAAACTATTTTGCAAATGTGTCTCAAGATCTGTCACGAATCAAAGACACTGTTTAATGTTTGGATTAAATTGATTGATTAAAAGAATATATGTTTGGGAAGGAAAGCAACGAGGATGAGCATATGAATAATGGTGAACACATTAATAAGGATATAAACCCATAAGCAACAAGTAGTTAATTAAGCATTTAACTATTTTATATAAAAGAAATTCCTTTTGGCCTTTAATCCTTATTATATAAAATGATTTGGGATAGATTCATGTTTGGAAATGATAATATCAAACTTGCTTATTCAAGTTCGTTAGACATAAGAATAAGCATTAAATATTCTATTACTTGGTTGAATAATTATTTTATTAGCTAATTCTCACAAATCTAATATCGATTCATGACTCGAAATCAATCACTAGATGGAGCCTTTCGACCTAATTCCATATTTCATGAGAGATCAAATAATCAACAAGGATCAAGCATTCAAACATCAGGTTTAATATTATTGCATCCATATTATTAAGTTATTCAAACATGTTCATACTACGACTCTCATCGAACCCAAACAAACATAGAAGAACTACTCCATATTGAAATAAATAACACTCATATTAAATAAGTTAAACTTAGAATTCATGTAATGATAAAAGGGAAACAAGGTTTATATGAACTTTTCAAGCTAGAATGTATGATTTCCCAAGATCTTTTAACAACTAAAACCCAGAATTAGTGATACACTATGTCTTTAAAATGAAGTTAAGGCAACACCAACAAAGTGTTGTATTATGCCTTTAAAATGTTTCATTACACATAATGCGACACTTTGCCAAGTGCTGCGTTATGTAATGTTGCCTTAGGTATATGCATCACTTATATTGGATTATGCAACACTTTTCGAAAGTGTTGCTCATGTTTAGAAATTGTGATACTTCAATGTGCAACACTTTTTACACTCATGTGCAACACTTATATACACACGTGCAACACTCTTAGATTCAATAACAACACTTTTTACATTGATGTGCAACACTTTTTGTTTGGAACTAGCAAGCATACAACACTTTAATGTATCAATTGCAACACTTTCTAGTGTTGTATCATTTTAGTGCAACATATTTTCAATTATTTTGTAGCACTTTTATTTCATTCAACAAAAATGTCAAATGTTTATAATACACATTTTTTTAGCAAGTCTAAAATACAAATTCATATAAAACATATTTTCATTTCATAATAAATATAATTAAATACAATAAGAAAATATGATATTGTACTTTGACTAAATTATTCATTGTAAAATAGCCAACATACATAATCGAATACAAAATCTATCTAATCAATGTTGACCACATGATCTTTTGGTCTTGCATTAATCCCACAAGCAACGTGAAACACAAGATTTAAAAATCAAGTTCCGGAATGATATGTGTTGGCAAAGGAATCCAGTTCAGTCTAAAAGCTAAAATTTGAATCTCTAGCAAAGGAACTCACCTTGCTGCGTGCACTAAGAACTATTGTGATAGACTTTGGAGGCTTTATCGATATTCTCTTCACGGAGTCTAGAGTAAGGTTCTTCAGTGCTGCTTCCCCAACTTCAGCTTTTGGTTTCTGCATTTGGCTTAAACAAAATCATAACATGTTAAAAACTACAGTGTTAGACAAATAACCTCTAAATGATATGATTAATCGCATATGAATGTTATGAAACAGTTACCCTATATATTTAATAACAAAAACAAAAACTCCTATAGCATACATGAAAAATCCAATCAATAAAGATATAAACCAGTAGACCTTATAGCGTACATTAAGTTTTGGGTTCTTATGGGGATGAGACACGGTGAAATTGTTATCTTTTATAACTATATAAACATTCCATATCCTCTAATGTTTCAAAATTAACGCGCGACTATATTCAAAAGATATATAATCTTTATAGTCAAACTAACACTACATACGAAAGTCACATATACTATTGCAACATGTAGTATAAAATAGAGTATGAATTAAAAATTCATACCTTCTACAAAACATCGATGATAACTTATGCTACTAACAGTCGCGCAGCTCCATCTGGTAAGGTTTAGACTCTAGATCCTGCATACATAACGATTAATCATTAACATATAAATATCGATAATTACCTTAGTGCAAATAAGAAACAAAGAATTCGCAACCTCCTTCAGATACTAAAGGAGACTGACCAAAATATACTAGACTTTGTATGTTATCCTTGCTGAAATGTTTAAAAACATTGCTTTTTAGCTCTGGAAAAATGTTTGACACTAGCAAAGCAAACAAGATATTGTTGTGAGCAACTATACATTTGGACAAAGTATGGCCTGGGCTAATTGTTGGAATATGTCCATCGTAAATAATATATGTCTGAATTATTTATTCGAGCCTAAGGGGACGCACACGTTAATACATAAACAATGTTTAAGTAATGTTTTAGTAAATGCCCGTTAAAAGTATTTAACAAGAATTATTATTGTTTAAAAGTTAGAGGACTAATAAGCAAAATGGGAAAAAGGAAAGTGAGGGATTGCCCCCTCTTTCCCTTGCTCAGCCGAATACCCCAAACCAAAGGGTTTGGGCTTGCTTGCTTGTTCACCAAGTATTGGGAGATCTATATAAAGAGAATTTAGGTGTGTCGACTAAAACACTACTAGTACTAGCATACTTTATTGTTTGCTAAGAGCGTATTGTGTGTGTCGACTAAGAGAGATCTTGCTTTAGATCTTGGAGATTTTACGTGTGGTGATTATACACACGCGTATATAGAAGACGGTGTTAACGGTTACCTTAATCGGTGTATCATTTCGTGCTAAAAGGTATACATCTTCTATCCTTGTTAATTAATGTGTTCTACATGTAATCTTTAATTCCGCTGCGTACTCGTGTTAATTAATTGGTTAATTAGATCGTAAAACCCAACACTAATAAGATGAAGGAATGAACAAGTACAATGTGTCAAGGAAACAAGAACAAGTAATTTTAGGCAACATTATCAAAGAATATACAGCTTTCAAGAGGATTGTAAAGAAAATGATATTTGATGAAGCCACAACTAAGGCTTCATCAGAGATGAACCTCCAGTACCAGTATCTCATGTATTCTGATGAAGAATTGTTAAGTCATCAGCGGGTGTTAAATAGTGTTTGCAAGACATATCCTCCAAAATTTTGGCATAATTTATCAAATATCTGTCAACGGTGACATAATTGAAGTTAGCTACAAAAGCAAAGTGTACTAAACCAAATCACAACATTTTAATCCTAGACTTGATAAAGAATCTATCTATACATGCTAATAAAAACTAAGTATACAACGCTACATAAAGTTCCTATGAGATTATCCAAATTTAGTCTACTGAACCATAAACCCTTATCCTAAACATTTTAACACATACTTTGTATCTTTTTGGCAAGCCGTGACAAGTTTTAGATTTCCTAAAAAGCCTTCGATTTAAGTTTCCAACACCTGCGTTTTTCAAATGAAATCCACTTACTTTTATAATAAACCAAGAACCATAGTATTGGAGTT
>BQNB010119369.1:0-13438 GCA_026074375.1 Tanacetum coccineum
AGTACCTTTGGATTTATCCAAGGATACTAAACCTTACATCAAGCTAAGGAGTTAAAGATCTATTCATTGGGATCAACATAGACTGATGGAGACTGAAGCCAGACTTTCTCGTGAGGCTTGGGTAAAGTCGATGGATGCTAGTGATACCGCTAGTTTTGAGGTGAGAGCACTGAGGACTACTGTATTGGCACAACAGATGGATATTGCAGGGTTATGGGCAGAAGACCGCACTCGACGGGCATAGCTTGTGGAGACACTGACACTTATGAGGACACTGCAGACACAGGAGACAGCACTCCAGAGTCAGTTGGGACCCGCTAGTTGTCCAGCACAGCCCGAGATACCAAAGGAGGCCGGTAGTAGCTCTTAGAGTTGTTATGTTGTGGCTATGTTGTTTAGCCTACTAAGTATTACGAGTTAACTCCCGGCTAGTAAGGCTTTAGGTTGTTTATATTTCCTTTTGTAACCTAATGGTAGTGATCATTTTGTAACCGAATAAGGTCATGTATGTTTCCAGATTATATATGGAAAGGATGTATTATGTCATGTCTGTAATCGAATTTATTATGAATGAATGCCGATTTAGTCACACCATTGTTAATTTCAATTCAGTTATACATTTCACTGTGTTATGTGATCTCACTTTATTTATTGTGTATATGTCATGTCATGGTTATGATTTTATGAAATCTAACTGGTATTATATTTTCTTGTGACTGAAGAAAATGGCACCAAAAAGAAACACCAGATCAATACCAGCCGCAATAACCGCCACCACTACCACTCTGACCAATGCCCAGCTTAAGGCAATGATCGACCAAGGTGTTACTGATGCTTTGGCAGCACGTGATGCTGACAGAAACACAAATGGCGATGACAGCCACAATTCAAGAATGGGTGTTAGAAGGACATAACGAGTTGCTAGAGAGTGCACTTACCCAGACTTCATGAAGTGCCAACCTCTAAATTTCAAAGGAACGAAAGGAGTTGTCAAATTGATTCAATGGTTTGAGAAAATGGAAACTGTGTTCAGTATAAGCAACTGCTTTGTGGAAAACCAAATCAAGTTTTCCACTTGTACTCTTCTGGCAGGTGCGCTAACGTGGTGGAACTCCCACGTTAGGACGGTCGGTCATGATGTTGCATATGAAATGACTTAGACAGACCTGAAAAAGAAGATGACCGACAAGTACTGCCCGAGGGGCGAGATTAAGAAGCTCGAGGCTGAGTTGTGGAACTTGAAAGTAAAAGGTACTGACGTGATAGGTTACAACCAACATTTTCAGGATTGTTGTGTGTTAGAATGTTTCCTGAAGAGTCTGACAAGATTGAGAGATATGTCGATGGTTTGCCTGACATGATCCACGGAAGTGTAGTGGCATCAAAACCTAAGACAATGCAAGAGGCAATTGAAATAGCAACTGAGCTAATGGATAAGAAAATCCGCACTTTTGCTGAGCGTCAAACTGAGAACAAAAGAAAGCACGATGATAACCAACAACAACAACGACAAGAAAACAAGAGGCAGAACACCGGCAGGGCTTACACTCCGGGATCTGGTGAGGAGAAGCCATACGGGGGATCTAAACCCCTATTCGCTAAATGCAATTATCACCACGATGGTCCATGTGCTCCCAAAAGCCACAAGTGCAACAGAGTTGGCCATCTGGCCCGTGACTGTAGGAGTACCGCCAATGCCAACACTACTAACAACCAAAGGGGTACTGGGACAGGTCAAAAACCTACTTGTTATGAATGTGGAGCCCATGGACATTTCAAGAGGGATTGTCCAAAGCTGAAAAACAACAACTGTGGTAACCAAGGTATAAATGGCAATGCTCTAGCGAAAGTGTATGTGGTAGGCCGTGCAGGGACAAACCCAGACTCTAACGTCATGACGGGTACGTTCCTTCTAAACAACCGTTATGCTTCTATCTTATTCGATACTGGTGTCGATAGGAGTTTTGTGTCTACTACATTTAGCTCCTAAATTGATATCACACTGGTATGTGCTTAAATACACATACCTCTTACCTTTAAAAACGAGCTAAAATAACCAAAAACGGACTTAAAATGCCAAATATATGCTTGTTTTGCCAATTGTGTTGTGCAGGAACGGATAACTAAGAAAATGACGAAAAACAAAGCCAAAACGACAAAACCGGACTAGGAGTGGAAAAGACTGTGAAAGACAAAGCCAAATCGAAGCCGGAAAGTCAATCAAGTCAAAAAGTCAACAGAAAAGTCAACTGGTCAAGGTCAAAGTCAACCCAAGTCAACCCCGACAAATCCAAAAGTCATCAAATCAAGAAATATAAGTTTAAGGGTTGAAATTGCCAAACCCCTAAACTTATATTTATAAGAGAAAAGAGGAGAAAAGAAAAGAAGGGCTAAACTGTCATTCTTGCAAAGATATACTCCAAGGACTTGTTCTGCCAAGTCCAAAGAGTTGTATCTTCCAAGGACTAATGTTGCAAAGAGTTATATAACTCTTGGGGACTTGTTTTGCCAAGTCCCCAAAGTTATATAACCACAAGGACCTACGATGAAATAGAAGTTATAACCATGAGGGGCCAATGTTGCCATCTACCCAAACTTGTGCCCTGTCACTCTCTTTTTCATACAACTTCTTTTCCCGCTCGTTTCTTCCCCCCAAAAACAACTCACGGGTCTACAAACCCGTTTTACCCTGTAAACCTCCACCATCACCATGGGTAAACCACTCCCCCCTCCTCCACTAACTTTCCCAGCTGTGAGATTGCCAAGTTGGCAATCCCACACCTCCCAATGCTTATTTCGATGGCCAAGATTGACTTTGGAAGAATGTTTGCTTTCCCCCTCTCACACAACTAACACAAGGACTCAGTTATAAAAGAAGAAGAAGACAGAAGAAAAGAGTAGTTAGTTTTTTAGTTTAATTTTCAGCTTGTAATTTTCGTTATTTTTAAGCATTTTCTCTTAAGATTTTAAATTCAGCTTTAGTCACTTGTACCTTTGTTATTTCAATTTGTACTTTACATTTTGAGTAATAACATTCAGTTTTCGAGTTTCAATTGCTTTTGATTTCCATTTTAAGCTGTTTTCACCTAAATAAGCTCTCAATAAGCTCATTTGAGCTTATTCTTGTTAAAAAGCTCAAATTTAGTAAAAATTTGTTTTAAGGCATTCATTTACTCCTTTAAGTTCAATTTACATCAAATCATGGACACTTGAGGTGTTTTGAGTTCATTTTGAAGCAACAAGGAATAATAAGCTGTTAAGAGCTTATTGAGCTTTAAGCTCAGGTTTAGAGGCTAAGGAGCCACTAGGTTCAGGTTTTAAGCCACTCACTCAACAAGAGTGGCTTGGTTCTGAGACAACAAAAAACCCAAGGTTTCATTTCTCAAATTTCATTTTAGCTTAGCATCAATATAACCTTATATAAAAGTAGTTTATTACTGTTGTTTACTTTGTGCTAAATTCCGTTAAAAAAGTTTAGATAGTTTAGATGTTCAAATGCCTTGAATTGTTTTAGTGATAATCATTTTTGTTTACATTCTTTTAAATTCTGTCATAAGTAGTAGTATAAGCTAGTAGAGAAACTAGCTTAATTTTCTACAAAAGCTAGGCATTTAAAAGCTCAAATAGTTTGATTAGACTAGAATTAGTAACAGTAGATAAAAGGTTTAAGCAGTTTTAGTTTTAAAATTAGTTTTTAAGTACAAGTTAGTTTGGACAGTCACTATTAAGGAGTGTTTGGTTAAAGCTGTTTTTGACTCCTAAAGTCAACCCTAGTTTGTCAAATTCTTTCCTTTAGCTGAGTGAGGTCATATTATAAGATTTTAAACAGTTTTTAGAAGTTATAGTTTAGAATTACAAAGGTTAGAGTGTTAAAACCTTGCATTTACACCAGGGCAGTTTTGAGAATTAAGTGCTTTTAGATTTAAGAAACTTATGGCATTTTAGAGGTCACATTGTGATAATGTACACTTGAACACATGTAATGAGTTAGTTCATGTATTCCTAAGTGGAAAGTTAGCCTGCACATAGTTCCTTACCAATTGCATCAGCATAAGTAAGAAGTTAACAGCAGTTTTAACTGCTGTAGCTCACCAATTTCTAGCTTAATTTTAGAATTCATAAGTAGGAGTTAGATTTAGGAATTGAGCATTCTAGTAGATTTCCATTAGTTCTTTAAAAATAATTTCTTAAATTTCATTTTAAGCTGTTTAGTATTGCTTATTTTTCCTTATAAAAGTGATATAGCAGCAGAAATAGGATTATAGCTTATTGCATTTTGAATTTTCTTTTCTAGTTTTAATTTTGAAAAACCTTTTAGCTAGGTTAGATTTTAATCAATAGCATAGCCTATATTCTAAGTTTCAGCTTCTAAGGTTTTGAAAAAAGCAGTTTAGCTTAATAGAGAAAAGCTTAAAACAGTCATAAGCTAAAACTTGCACTTTTTAGATTCATTTTACTTGTTAATCTTGTTAAAACTTAGCTTATCTCTTTTTAGAAACATTAAGCACACATCTTAGGGTGCATTTAGCTTCGTTTTGTTTTCATTTTTACCTAGAAATAAGCTAGTTATAAGCTAAAATGTGGAAAAGCTTTCAAACACTTAGTTTCTGTGGTCAGTTTTGAAAAGCTAGTTTTCTAGCTTATCTAGTGAACAAACGTAGAAAGTGTCTTTGTTAATGTTGTTTAGTATAAGCTCATCTACAAGTTTGTAGTTTTAAGTTTTTGCTGAATCTCATTTTTCAATAAGCCAAAAATAAGCTAGGTCGTAGGGTCTGTTTAGTACTTTTCTCAAAGTTTAAGGGCACCCGTTTTAACTATAATGTAAATTTCCTAAAGTTTGCCCGCCTACCCTTTACTTTGGTTTCTTACACTTTCTATACCGCTACGACTTTTTCGATAAAATAAAAAAAGGGGGAAAGACAAGAGGTCCGGGTGAGCAAGACTCGAACCCGTGACCTCTCGATACAAACCCCCTTTATAACACACTCTTACCACTGCGCCCTTGGGTCTTTTTCGTTAAAGACTCAAGGGCTTTGTATATTTAAGGGTGTTTCATTATTTGTTTTGCAATAGCTTATAAAGGCTTTGTTTATAAGCTTATATTTTAGGGCTTATTTGTTGAGCTTATTTTGTGTTTCTTAGGTTTCGTAGGAGGAAACTATTAAAAGTCTAGTTTTTTTTGTAAATTTTTCAGATTTTTCGAAGATCATTTAATATTTTTATGATTTAATTTTACGTTTTTAAAAGTTTGATTATTATACAAAAAATACAAAAATTTGTCAAAAAATATTTTGCTTTTTTAGAAAATTTTTTTTGTACATATTATTTGTGGAAAAATATAAAAATTTTCGGTAGGGTCATTTTTACAACTTTTTACTTTTTAAAGAACTGGTGGGCGCGGGATTTTGTCTTGATAGTTTTTGGCGTCAAAGACACTCCGTTTTGGTTCTAGTCTTTTTCATTCTTCTGTTATTTGCCCCGTAGAGTAGTTGAGAAAGTGAAATATTTCTTAGTAGGAGTTTTTTTAAATGATTAGGTTTTTACCCCTTTGTTGGATTCGTGCTCTCGTTTTTATAGTTTAATTTCGTCAATTTCTTAGGTTTTTTCTTAAACAGTTTTTATCTTGTTATTGTTTAATTGACTTTTTCACCTCTCCCAATTCAATTCCTTCATTCAAATCAAATTCTCGACTGTACCGATCTTTCATTCCAGCATCGTTGGGGATAAGACCCGCGGAAACATTCATTATAATTACTTCGCAGGTTTTATTGATTGTTGTTTTTAGACTAATATATATTTTATATTTTATTATATATTATATATACAGTGTGAAAACAACCAGTCATGGATCCTCGCCTCTTCCTATTGAGAAATCAGCAATTGTGTCTGAATATAAGTAGCATCCCTTTTTCTTGGTTTGATAGTGTAGTTCCTAGCAAGATGACCTAATCCTCTACAGTTGTAACACCGTATCTGATTTCCCTTGTTCCCATTAACACTACCTTCATCTCGTGCTGCTACAACATTACCATTCCCATTCTGATTCGCATTCGGATTAGGAATTCCTGAAACAACAATAAGCTCATTCTGATTTCCAACATTTTGAACACCTGGATTCTAAACTACATTCTGAACAACCGGATTCCTGACATTCTGTACTGCGTTATACCCATTCAGATTTCCAACATTCTGCCCAGCATACTGTCTAAACTGATCCCCCCCCATTACCTCCAACCATATGCATCTGTCTATCTTGACCTAAATTCATAAGCGGTTGTGCAATCTGCATATTACGAGGGTTTGATAAAATTCTTTGGTTGTTGTTGGTTGGTATTGAGTAGTTTAGTTTGAATGCTTTAGCCATTAGAATAAGTGTCATGTTCATTGCAGTTGTGGGATCTGTAATGTCTTTGAGATTTGGCATTGGTTGTTGCATGTAGTTTTTGCTGAATAATGGTTGTGGGATGAAGTTGTTAGGTTGTGGTTGTTGCATGTAGGTAATCGATGATGGTTAATCTTGGTGAAACACTGGATAGTTGTAAGAATTGTTAGAATTTACCATAAGTGCCAAAGGATCATGTGCTCTTGCTAGTCATTCTGCCCTCAGTTCTGATTGTATTTCAAGAAATCATACAACTGAATGTAATCTACTTCATGCAAATCCTTTGTTTGGTGAACAATGGTAACATGTCGTCTCCATTTTGGTTGTGAGTTGTTTAGGAACTTGAGTTTGCTGGCAATCTTTTCTGGAAAGTGTTTGTTTCTTTTGAAATCATTTATTAGCTTTGAAAAGCAACGATAGTAAGACTCAATCGATTCCCCATCAGTAGAAGTAAACCTTTCACATGCATTAAACAACTTAGCCTTTTTGTCTTGAATCCCAATATCATAACCTTTCATCATTTACTAAACACGTAACCAGATTTCTTGAGTAGTTTCACAACTATCTACAGCAACATAGATGTCTTCAGGAAGACCCATTAGAATAATTTGAATGGCTTGATCATCAGCTTCCATTTGCTTTACTTCTTTTTCAGTAAGTTCATCATCAGTCTGCTCATGAAAGGTTTCAGAAACAGGGACTTCACAGTCTGAATCACCTGGTTTTGGAATTATTGGTCTGACATATGGACCATTCATAATAGAGTTGTAGATTAGCTTTCCATTTGGTTTACTCTTTACATAACGAAGAAGACGAGAAGACCATGGAACATAGTTGTCTTTGTTGAACATAGGTGGACGGTTTTCAAAACCAGCAGCATAAATGTCTTGTTGAGTCGACATTTCAAAAGTGATGTGAAATGATTAAAGATTGATCGAACAGTGATAAAGGAGGATTATGTTAAGAGATGTTGTTATCGGTGATTAAGACTGATATTTCACGGGATTTTACAAGTCTTTACTAAAACCGAGAAATCCAAGTATTTTATGAGATTTTACAAAGTAAGACAAACCGTAGAAAATAAAATCTTTTTGGATAAATGTAATATTTCTCAAGGTTTATGACACTGTAATGTTTCTCAATGAATATGTCACTGTAATGTTTCTCAAAGAATATGCCAATGTAATGTTTCTCAAGGAATATGTCAATGTAACGTTTCTTAAGGAATATGCCAATGTAATGTTTCTCAAGAAATATGTAAATGTAATGTTTCTCAAGGAATATGTCACTGTAATGTTTCGCTTGGTTTATGAAAATTAGACAGAGTTTCGTCTTGCATAATTACATATTTCGCTTGAGTTAACAACCTGTCATAAATCGCATGCATATATAAATCGCATACATATTTCGCTTGACATATTTCACATGACCTAAGAAAAATTAAGCAGAGTTTTGTTTCCAAGAAATGATATAAATCGCTTGACCTTCAACCTGTCATATTTTGCTTGCTAACATATTTCGCATACATGTTTCACTTGACAACATAAATCACTAGCTTCAAACATATTTCGCTAGCTTCAAAAAACATATTTCGCTAGCTTCAAAAAACATATTTCTCTAGCTTCAAAAAACGTAATTTTTCAACAAAAATCACCAAAAACACACCCTTTTTGACGTTTTACCTTGATTTTTATTGTGCAACTAGTTATATTAGGCCTAGATCTTGCTTAAAAATATAAACTTTAACACTTTTAAACACAAAAATCCGGGCTTTGATTTTGAGTAGTACGAACACAAAAAAACTTAAAAAGAACGATCTAAACAAGACATAAACGCACACAAACTCACGATATCACCCCTTGGCTCTTGATACCACATGTTAGGCTATTACATCACATCAAAACATACGAAAATAATGAAAATATTAGAGAGAGAAAGAGGTTTTAGAGAAAGAAACAAAAGAAAGAAAAATGGTGACTTCTACTATGAGAAAATGAAAAGCAACACCCTCTTAACATGCTAGGAAGGTTGTAATTATACTACGAATAGTGTGGACTCCTTGTTGGGTCGGTTTGGACCTTCTTTGGGTCGTACTTAATACAAATGGGCTTAAAGCCCGACACTTAGGCCTAATTAGCTTAAATAAATTCTCGTAAACTATGTTTTCCTATACAAGGCTCAGGAATATATAATGACCATCACTTTACATAAAAATACGGCTAACAATTGCTAACATTATAAATAGTATTAACGTTTGGCACAAGATTAAGCATATCAATTTCATAAATACCATCACGCGGAATAGCATTAAAATAAAGAACATCATTCTTAGAAGCTGAAATAACATAACTCATAAAACATTGGATAAAACCATTGCCAACCAAACGAGAAACTGAAACAACACCTACAGAAATAGTAGGTGCACAATGGAAATTGTATAAATAAATCACTAAGCCATTAGGTAAAACTAAGTCAAAACTTCCAATAGCTTCTACTTGTGCATGAACATCATTGCCAACGTACAAATAGAGAGCTCCTTGTTTCAGCTTTCTTTCTCCTCTAAGACCCTGTTTTGTGTTACAAATGTGAGTACCACAACCAGTGTCATACACATAGGATTAGGGAAAGAAAATAATTCTATCATGAAGATACTTGAAGAAGTGGTAGTGCCAACTTTCTTCTTTTTCTTTATCAACTCAACAAGGTAAGCAGGACAATTCCTCTTCCAATGCCCCACCTATTTGCAGTGGTGGCAAGTGTCATCCTTTGCCAGGTGCTCTTTAGCAAAAGGTTTTTATCCTTTCCCTTAGATTTCCATTTACCCTTGCCTTTAGCATTAAGCGATTTCTTATTAGATTTATGGATTCTACCACCTTGAATCGCCATCTGGTAAGAACGAGCAGATGAAACTGAAGAGGTGGGGTTAACATTTAATTTTGAGTTCTTTATTGTATCACTTGGTAGTGCTCCTGTCATTCGATCATTGATGGCCTTCAAGAATGTGTCAATTTTATTGGTTATCTCGCTTTGTTGTTGTTTGAAATCGGCTCAAACTTAGACAATTTAGCATCCTAAGATGCCATGAAATTAGACACCAATCCTTTGAGATTTGATTGATTATTAAAATTTTAAGGATTGTTGAAGGGGCGCTTCGGGAATGAACCACTGGGTTGAAAATGATTAGGTGGGTTTGAAAATTTGTTTTGAGAATTTAAGGGTTGCCTCCACCTAAAGTTTGGGTGACTTTTCCATGACGGATTATAGGTGTCACCAAGGTTGTTTTGCTCGGGTTTAAAAGTGAACCACTTGCCTCCCGCTTTGTCGGTAGCGAGTATGCATAATCAACAAAAGCTTGCTCATAATTTTCCATGAAATATTGAGTGTCGTGGGGACCACTACAAATCTCACATGAAGAAGCAATTTTGTTTACTTGAACAGATGATTTAGGAGCAAGATGAGCTTCCATAAAGAATTGGACTTGATTTTCTAGCTCAATGAGACGATGGTCGGATGCATTTGGGACATCTTGAGGCAAAAGTGATTACATGTGAATAGTTCTTCTCTTCTAAAAATCGAACCTGGTGGTTAATGCCTTCTTCTCAGTCTTCGGTATAAGTTTTGCACACTGAAATTCATTTTTAGGGTTCGGTATTTATAGGCTCTGGAATTTGGTTGATACGACGTATTCACCTAGTTCAATACAGTGTATTGGGGTTTCTTGGCATGGGCTTCATGATTATTATATTCCATAATATTCCATGACTTGTAATCCAATACGGCGTATGGCTTTCTTCTGGATACGGCATATTGATCTTCCTTCATGGATACCGAATGATGTTCAAGGCACGGATATGTCGTATCTTCCTTCATGGATACGGCGTATTAGTTGTCAAAATAGTGTCTTCATAATTTCTTCGTTTAATCTCTAAAATGTGTGCCCTTTTAATTATCTTTCACTCTTTGCTCGACAATTAGTGTAAATAACAAATATAAGCAATTAAGTACAAATTCATTCATAAATAATGTAAAATGAGAAATATAGTTGGGATAAATGATGCTATAAAATAGACGTTATTTGATGTTATCCGTTTCGTACAAGTAATGTCTCTAACATTTGAGGGAAAATACCACCTCACTGAGCTCTAAATCGTGGGTGGTATAGTTCTTCTCGTGCACCTTGAGTTGCTGGGATGCGTATGCAATCACCTTACTCTTTTGCATCAATTGCAACCAAGGCCTTGTACTGACGCGTCACAATATACAATGAAGTCGTTTGATCCATCGGGGAGGGACAAAATCGGGGCACTACATAGGGCATCGTTTAGGGTCTGAAAAGCTTTCTCTTGTTCTTCATCCCAACACCTAGGTAGTGCACCTAATCATTGTACTATAGAATAGGAAAGACTATGAGGTTTAATTTATTGTTCACATGAGGAATAGTGTTGATAAGGCTCGAACAAAATGTAACTAAGGTCTATGAGGTAAAATAATATTATTTTTATATTTTTATATTTTTTAGAAAGCAATTAAAATCTATGTTTTAAATGGGTTTAGTTTTAAACTAATTAAACTACTAATCTAATCTAAATCTAATCTAAATCTAATCTACCTGTGGAAAATCATATAGGTAAACAAACTTGTTCACTTAATCATCCACTACTCCTTAGTTTGCTCTTTCTAATCCTATCGCTTTGTCACACTTGTGATGTAATGTGTAAGTATTTCATGAATTACACAAACCCACCGTCTATGTAATATTCCGTTAAGGCAACGCACAAGTAAGGTAGTATGAAGACTATTACAGGGCCTCTAAGAGTACATTACACGCATTCAAACACTTAAAAGGTGATCAACCATATTAGAGCAAGGTAGTATGAAGACTGTTGCGATGCTATCCTTTCTACATAATCATGTTTCCCTAGACGTCTTCGCAAGCAATTAAGAAGCTAGTTTTCTAGAAGCTAACGCGCACACTCATTTACAAGAAGCAATATTAAAAGGATTTGCAAACTAAGTTTCATGCAATCATAAGAAAACACTAATAAATCTAGCTTAACATGTTAAAGGAAAGCGAAGAACAACAATTAATCAAACAATAAGACATATCTAAACATTAAAGGGATAAAAGATCTTAACTTGATTAAAACATGGAGTTAAGGTGGATAAAAGAGGGTTTAAGAACCCTAAAAACGACCTAGATCTGATAATTCTCGCACTTCTAAATATGACTCCCGAGTTCCACACTTAAAACCCTAAAACTGAGTTTGTATTTATAATAAAACAATCGTGACGACGTCGCTTGTAAGTTGCGACGTCGTCTCCATGCCGAATCTTCTTAGGGTTTCTTTAAGTCGGCTACTTCAGACGTCGTCGCTTTGATGTCCAGACGCCGTCACAAAGAATAGTGGTGCCGTCTCCAGCCGTTGTATGGCTTTTCTTCATCGATTTTGAGTGATTGTAGGTTGTAATCTAGTCTTGTTCTCTTCCCAAAATGAGCCCAAAGTGACGTTTATTTCCTACCTCTAACCTGATGTATCCTGTGCTAAAAACACAAAAAGAAACGATTAAGCACGTACTTTGAGCATTTTTCATGATTTAGGGGGTTAAATGACCCCGAAAAAGTGTATAAAATGACACCTCATCAAATACCCCTTCACTTGAGATTTCCTTGTCCTCAAGAAAATGAGCTTTTCTACCTAGTTAATAGCAATATCGGGGGCATTTAACTTACTCTTTAAAGATAATTCATGACACAACCAATTAGACCTCGTAATTAAAAGCATGAAAATTATATACTATCACCTCACTTAGGTGTTTGGATTCTCTCTTTCGCTCAGGTGTATAATGAATTATAACAATATGGGAAACGAAAAATTAACACTCATTACCTGTCATAGCATATAAATTACCATAGGCTTGATAAAGGATAAAAACCTCTACTGCGTGGTGTAAGCACCTAGGAATTACTATCAAAGAGGTCTTTAAAGGGTTGTGATGTATATGTGTAAGATAAATGGAAACATATGGGAAATATTTGGGTTGGGTGAATTTGGGTGGTGGTGAGTTAACTATATACAAGAATACACGTAAAGGTGTTGCTAAGTCAAGACTCGACCACACTAGGACAAAGATATACAAACTCTACATCAAATTCTTTCTTTTTCTTTTTTTGACACTATCTTGAACATAAACAAACATATACATGACTTAAGGTTTATAAACGCGCCCCTACACTTGAGTTTTTAATACTCAATACATAAACTAACTAATGACCCGAATTAGAAGGATCAAAATAACATGGAGTGTATTAAGCAAGTATGGGGTAATAATTTGATTTCTTCTCCCATTTCTCCATAAAATAGAAACTACCAAGAATCCCAATCGTTCCAAAACTGTATACACTAATAAAAGACTCGACTTAGCAGCCATGTACTCAAGCAAATAATTAACTACGGTTTACAAACGTGATAACAATAATGTACTAAAAATGAGTACATACAATAGAGGCTAAGGCGATTTGGGTGTAACATTTTGGTGGGGTGTAAACAATGCTCTTCATTAATAATCCAAAATCCACTGAAAATTACGAGAACCGCGAAAAGGATAGGCTCAGAGGGGTGTACTAGAGGTATCTCACACTAAATATGAGTGTGTAGCAAGGGTGTGAGGGTAGTTATATGATCGAGGTGACCATCATAACTATACAAAATACAGGCTAAAAACATGGGTTTATCCTAATGTGTAACACCCCCAAAATACGATACGCAGCGGAATACAATATTTGGGGTGCTACTTCATAATACATGCACACGAGTCCCAGTAAACGTTCAAAGATACGTTTATAAAACACAATTTCATTTATTAGAAAGATCAGAGTTACATAGGTCCCACTACTAAGGTAAAAATTTATTTCTAAAAGTCACAACACGACTTTATTTCTAAAACACTTGTTTAGTTTATGACACTACTTCACTGAGACACCGTCCTTGATATCCACGTTCCGTCCCATACAACCATCAACAGCAATTAACCTGAGATACATGCTTAAAAACGTCA
>BQNB010119370.1:2517-20825 GCA_026074375.1 Tanacetum coccineum
AGCATTAACTTTTGTACCAACAGTAGTAACTACTTAGAATATTTTCTTAAAGTTCATGAGCAGCACTAACTTTATTAGAGCAATATTAACATAAACTTGAGCAGCAGTAATTCCAACAGCATCAAGAAGACTTTTAATCCCAATAAAAACCACTAAAGATCTAAAGTAAGATCTCTCTACTTCAACACACACAATACGTTCTTTAGCAAACAATTAAGTATGCTAGTACTTGTAGTGATAAAGCAATCCAAACGCCTTCGACTCTTGAATCAATCAACACGAAAACCCTTTGAGGGTTGTTTGGGTCGATCGCAAACCAAAACCCTTAGGGGTGTTTGGTTTGATCGTACGAGCTAGGAGGGAGAGAGAGGAGAGACTTTTAGGGTTATTGATTTTTAAGTTATGAGAAAACTAATACCCTAAGCCTCCTTTTGTAGCCACTTAAACTTGGCTTGCAAGTTAGGCAATTCCACCTCTTCATTGAGATTAGGAAACAAATTGACTAAGGCAAAAAGGAAATAATTATTACACTTTTCTTTTCTCCATAATTGCATATCAGTCCCTTGTTTAACTATTAACGACTAATAAAGCTTCCCATTAAATATATATTAATATTTTACGCTCGTTAAGCTTTATCATTAAATATATTACATTTAATATATTTAATATAATTGTTTTATGTATTAATGCTTGTGTCCTCATAGGCTCGAATAAAATTCCTAGACATATATTATTTATCGTGTGCATATTCCTACAGCTAGGGGTGTCAATCGGGTTATCGGGTCGGGTTTTGGGCTTATCGGGTTGGGTTTATCGAGTTTTGAAAAAAATAAAAATTGTCCCGCAACCCGACCCTATAAGGAATTGGGTCTATCGGGTTTGGGTCTAACGGGTTGCGGGTCTATCGGGTTGGGACTATCGGGTTACATGTTAATTTTATATCACAATTTGCCTTGTTTATTAAAATACAATATGAACTTAAAAATTGGACCAACATGGTTGTACACTTTGTTTTGGCACAATATATAACAAAAGAAACAATGAATAACAAACTATATTTCAAGTACCACTTGATTTTAATTGGGCAGTAAGCATCTTTATGTTTTGAAAGATAGTAACAAAGTTTTATAAATGAGAAGATCATCTTCGATAAATCAAAAGACCTGGCACTTTGAAAAGATCATCTTTGAGCCTAAGGTCATAATCTAATATACCAGAGATCTAAACCAAGCTAAAAGAGGCAAAATCATCATAAACATATCAATTGATTAGCCAAATGTGCCTCCATGAGCAATCATACAAAAAGACCATAAATACGGTTGTCTCATATCAAGGGTAAGAGTTTATTAATTTGTTTTTGACAACCAATCTCAATATCTCATATAAATAGAAACTGGATTAATGCATCAGAAGAAAAGTTTATGTAAAAATAAGAGCAGTAAGCTCAACAATTATAGATTTTTTAATGGGTTATTATATCTTATCTGGTTAATCGGGTTGACCCGATAACCCGATAACAATAATAGTAGGACCCTAACCCGACCTTATAAGGCTATCGTGTCTATCGGGTCAGCCCGATAAACCTGATAAGCTATGTTTGACCCGAATCAAACCGACCCTATAAGGTGTTATCGGTTCGGGTCGGGTCGGGTCGACCCATTTGACAACCCTACCTACAGCTCCTACTTGGACATATATCAAATAAAATAATAACATTGGTAAGCGTTTAGAAACACACCAATGCTCCCAGAAATACCCGAGTGTGGTTTCACAAAGTCACAGATAAATGATTTATGCATTTACAATCCCTTTGTTTTCGATACCGTGTTAAAAATGGATATGGATCTAACTCATTCCATTAATTAACGATTTTGTTTCTCGTATACGTAATTAATCAATATTACCAAAAATCATTGAGACATATCTACATGAGTTTTTGGGTGCGGTCACACATACATCTGATTAACCCTATAAGGGGCCTAGTGGTATCATTCTTCAACTATTGAAGGAACAAATTCTTTATTGACTACAAGTGTCAAGTCACATGCTTCACAATCACTTTTGAAAATAGTCCTTATTAGCTACCTTATTCAGGATAACTTAAACTATATCAAGAAGGATTATCCACACATGCAAGACCTACTTGCATCTCAAGTCTAAGGATTTAGTAAACGAAATCACTTACAAGATTCACTTAATGACGCGATACATAAAGTGATAATCTTGTTAGTTGGGGAAGTCCGATATTCATCTTATGATTGTCATGTGAGTTTGGCGGACACATCCTTTAATATCCAAAAATATCACCCATCACTCATATTTGTCTTAATTCAACAATATTCCTATATTGTTGATCGACAATGGACTAATTTAGAATAACAAAAAATAATATTCATGAATTAAACATGAAAATATATGACACAATTTATATTAAATATAACTTCATACCACATATCTTAATCATTAATAAAATTATGTTAACATCCCTTATCCAAATACTAAAACACAGATTTACATGAAACTACTAGCTAAACGAAGTCCTATGCTCCCAGCATGTTGAGTAAGCTTTCCTTTTAGTAAACTTTCCTTTTTGAAAAAAAACCATCGTAAACGTATCTGCTATGATTGTCATCTAATGTAAACATTAAGAAGATAGTTATTTCCCCCCAAAACGATCACTCTTGAACTTAATGGTATCATTTATGTAATAGTCTAGCACCCCCTCTAAACCTTCAGTTTGTTGCAATTAAGAAAGTGCGGGCTAAATAACAAAAAACATCTTATCGGTTCATTATAATTAGGGGGGTTGTATAATACTAAGCCCTGAAATAAACTACTTAATCCAAACCTTCCATTGCAGCTTCTGAAGCAGCTATGTTATTCAGCTTATGTAGTAGACATTACATTAGTACTTGGTTTTGGAGCTTTTCTAGTCTACTGCGCCTCCATTCAAAATGAAGACGTACCCTGTCTGAGATTTTATCTCATCTCTACCAGTCTCAAATCCAGCATCGCAATAGCAATCAACTTGAAGTTCAGCTTCAGGATTTCCACCATAAACCAAGAACATATCTTTAGTATTTCTTAAATACTTAAGAATGGTTTTCATATCAGTCCAATGTGGTTCTCGTAGATTCTGTTGAAAACGGCTTGTTATATTTTGCGTGAACGTAACATCAGGTCTAGTGCATCTAACCGCATACATAATGGATCCTACTGCCGAAGCATAACTTACATTTTGCATCCGCTTCACCTCTTCAGGTGTTGAAGCACCTTGTGTTTTATTCAAGTCAAAACTTTCTTGCATGGGGATATTACCACGTTTGGAATTTTCCATCTTAAACCTTTTCAAGATTTTATCCATGTAAGCACTTTGACTTAGTCCAATTAATCGCTTAGTTTTATCTCGATAGATCTTGATTCCAAGAATAAATGCCGCTTCTCCCAAATCTTTCATGGCGAAACACTTTCCAAGATATGACTTTACACTTTGTAAACTTGGAATATGATTTCCCATGATGATTATGTCATCAACATATAAGATGAGAAATGTAACATTACTCCTACTAGCCTTTTGATATACACATGGATCATCAAGATTTTGAGCAAATCCAAACCTTCTTATTTCCTCATCAAATCTCTAATTCCAGCTTCGTGATGCTTGCTTAAGACCATAAATGGAACTTTGAAGCTTGCATACTTTTTCTGGGATGTTTAGGATCAATAAAACCTTCAGGTTACACCATATAAATATCTTCATCAAGATAACCATTTAAGAAGGCAATTTTGACATCCATTTGCCATATCTCATAGTCATAGAACGCCGCTATAGCTATGAGAATCCTAATAGCTTTAATGTCAGCAACAGGTGAGAACGTTTCTTCATAATCAACCCTGTAGGTTTGAGTAAAACATTTTGCTACAAGACGAACTTTATGGGTATGTACATTGCCATTCATTTTAGTCATTTTCTTAAAAATCATTTACTTCTAATAGTCTTACCATTAGGAGGTAGATCAACAAGCCCCATACTTGATTATCTTTCATGGATTGCATCTACGCATTCATAGCATCGAGCCACTTATTAGATTCCGGATCTAACATTGTAGCTTTATAGTTAGTGGGTTCATTAAGATCCTCTAAACTATGCTCCTCTACTTCTACATTTAGACATAAGCATTCAGGAGCTCTAATGTCATCAACGGGTGAGAACGTTTCTTCATAATCAACCCTGTAGGTTTGAGTAAAACATTTTGCTACAAGATGAGCTTTATGGGTATGTACATTGCCATCCATGTCAGTCTTTTTTTATAAACATTTACTTCCAATAGTCTTACCAAAAGGAGATAGATCAACAAGCCCCAGACTTGATTATCTTTCATGGATTACATCTTCGCATTCATAGCATCGAGCCACTTATTAGATTCCGGATCTAACATTGTAGCTTTATAGTTAGTGGGTTCATTAAGATCCCCTAAACTATGATCCTCTACTTCTACATTTAGACATAAGCATTCAGGAGCTCAATGTGTCCTTGTGGACCTACAAACAGGAATTACTTCCTCTTGAGGTGGTTCAAAACCTTCAACCTCCATAGGAATTTTGCTAGTATTTTTAGAAGGTGATGTATCTTCATCTTGAATTTCTTCAAGTTCTATGGCCCTCCCACTGACTTCTTGAGATATAAGATTTGTCTCCAAGAACTCAACATACCTCGCAACAACTGTTTTGTTTTCAGGTAGGAAGTAGAAATAGTAACCCATTGTTTCCTTTGGGTATCCTATAAAGATACACTTAACATATCTTTCTTGGAGTTTGTCAAGTGTATCTCGCTTCACAAGCGCCCCACATCCCCAGACCTTTAGATAAGACAAGTTAGGAACTTTTCCATACCATAATTCATACGGTGTCTTATCAACCTTCTTGGTTGGAACCGTATTGAGAATGCGTGTATCAGACTCTAGAGCATAATCCCAAAAGGATAAAAGCAGAGTTGTAAGATTCATCATTGATCGAACCATGTCCAACAAGGTATAATTCTCCTTTTAGACACAACATTGTGTTGTGGTGTGTATGGAGGAGTAAGCTGTTGGACAATTCCACAAGCCTTCAGATAATCTTTAAACTCGTGGCTAATATATTCGCCTCCTCGATCTGATTGAAGTTCCTTTATAGTCTTCCCGAGTTAACATTATAAAATAGGATAAGGAGAGAAAGGAGGGATTTGGTTTAATTTGCAAAGTTTGAAAATCATCAACAAGATTAGATCAGTTGTTTGCAAGTCAGGATAACTGACAAGGAGCAAAAAGGGATTTGGTTACAATGTTGTCATCACCTCATCCTTTGATTCTAATGGGACCAACACCCTTAGATTTTTCTTATTTAGGTCTACTAAGAATTCTCAAAGAAATAAGGTAATTGAGTATGGTCTAGGGATTCAAGTGTAATTGCCTACTACTGGTTGTTGATAAAGAGTCAGATAATTCTTAAGGAGAATATTTGATTGACTCTTTTAAAACTACATACAAACAGATCTGATTCTAGCTCTGTTAAGTCTCACTTTAGGTAGACAAATGTATTGGAAAGAAAAGTTTTTCTGTCCTGGCTTATCAATTAGGGATAGAAGACCTAAGAAAGCTAGGAGAATAATGATGCGCTAATCATTGAAGATTGGGTGTCAGATGTATGAGGATGATGTTGAGTCTTTTACTAAGGTTGAAAAGAAAACTGTTTACCTACTGCTATAAGAAAGAGTTTGTTTCAACCTGAAACACACAGTTTGGATTTCCTTGATTATCTTTGTGTTCATTTGCCTATTAAGTTTAGTACCCAATCATATTCGCATTCCTTGTTACATTCGAACACCAATCATCAATCGTCTTTCGATAATCCATCTCTAGCCTCGTTGGGACATAACGACCCGGGAACACTCTATACTACTTCCGGTTTTCTTGATCTCGCATGATTTCGTCCCTTGGTGTATTTATGTCATATATAGATAGGTTTTAAGGGGTGAGTTTGGGCGAAACCAACGTTCCTCTTAAATAACCACTATGCATCTATCTTATTCGACACTGGTGCCGATAGAAGCTTTATATCCACTGCATTTAGTTCGTTGATTAACATCACCCCAACTCCATTAGAAAATTGTTATGACGTCGAATTAGCTGATGGGAAATTAGTCGAGATAGACACTATTATACGAGGTTGCACTTTAAATTTCTTAGGCCATCCATTCAACATAGATCTAACGCCCGTAGAACTGGGTAGTTTCGATGTCATTATCGGTATGGACTGGTGAAGAAGATGTCACGCTGTGATTGTGTGCGATGAGAAAATTGTTCAAATTCCCTACGTGAATGAAACTTTGGCTTTTTGTGGCAATGAAAGTAGCAATGGGAGAGAATCTCAGTTGACAGTTATATCATGTTCAAAAGCTCAAGAGTACATGGCAAAAGGATGCCAGGTCTTTTTGGTACAGATATCCGCCAAGAAAGAGGAGGAGAAGTCAGAAGGAAAACAAATAAAGGACGTTCCAATCGTCCAAGATTTTCCTGAAGTATTTCCCGAGGACTTGCCAGGTCTTCCTCTGGCTCGACCAGTGGAATTCCAAATCGACTTAATTCCAGGAGCCGCACCCGTAGCTCGAGCACCGTATCGATTGGCTCCATCCGAAATGAAGGAATTATCAGAACAATTACAAGAACTTTCCGACAAAGGATTCATAAGGCCTAGTTCCTCACCTTGGGGATCCTTGGTCTTATTCGTCAAAAAGAAGGATGGGTCATTTAGGATGTGCATCGACTACCGTGAGTGAAATAAACTGACAGTGAAGAACCGTTATCCACTCCCGAGGATCGATGATTTATTTGATCAACTCCAAGGATCCAGTATTTATTCGAATATAGATCTGAGATCAGGATATCACCAGCTTAGAGTACGAGAACAAGACATTCCAAAGACGGCATTCCGAACTCGGTATGGCCATTACGAGTTCCAGGTTATGCCATTCGGACTGACAAACGCACCCACGGTATTCATGGACCTCATGAACCGAGTATGCAAGCCTTACCTGGATAAGTTTGTAATTGTCTTCATTGATGACATACTGATTTATTCGAAGGACGAGAAAGAGCACGAAGAACATCTTAAGGCAATTTTGGAATTGCTTAAGAAAGAGAAGTTGTATGCAAAATTTTCAAAATGTGAATTTTGGATTCCGAAGGTACAATTTCTTGGACATGTCATTGATAGTAGAGGCATACATGTGGATCCAGCCAAGATAGAATCTATTAAAGATTGGGCATCTCCTAAGACACCAACGGAGATCCGCCAATTTTTAGGTCTTGCTGGTTACTATCGAAGGTTCATCGAAGGATTTTCGAAGATTGCTAAATCAATGATGAAACTTACTCAGAAAGGAATCAAGTTCGACTGGGGTGAGAAGGAAGAAAACGCTTTTCAGTTAATGAAGCAGAAGTTGTGCAGTGCGCGAATTTTGGATTTACCTGAAGGAAGCGAAGACTTTGTGGTCTACTGTGATGCGTCACACAAGGGTTTAGGTGCTGTACTGATGCAGAGAGAGAAGGTGATTGCCTATGCTTCTCGACAACTAAAAGTTTACGAGAAGAACTACACCACCCATGATTTAGAACTTGGATCGGTAGTATTTGCTCTAAAAATATGGAGACACTATCTTTACGGAACCAGATGCACCGTGTTCACCGACCATAAAAGCCTACAACATATTCTCGATCAGAAGGAGCTTAACATGAGGCAACGTCGTTGGCTAGAGTTGTTAAGTGATTACGATTGCGACATTCGTTATCATCCAGGGAAGGCAAACGTAGTGGCCGATGCGTTGAGCCGTAAGGAACGGATTAAGCCGTTGCGGGTTCGAGCCTTAGTTATGACAATTGTCTTGGATCTTCCCAAACGAATACTAGAAGCTCAGATCGAAGCCCAAAAACCAGAGAATCTAGTGAATGAAGATGTAGGCGGTATGATCAGAAGGGATATACCCAAGGAAAGATTAGAACCACGTACCGATGGAACACTATGTTTACACGGCAGGAGTTGGTTACCTTGCTATGGAGATTTAAGATCCGTGATTATGCACGAATCCCACAAGTCAAAATATTCTATCCATCCCGGTTCTGAAAAGATGTACCAAGATGTGAAGAAATTATATTGGTGGCCGAACATGAAGGCTGACATCGCCACGTATGTTAGCAAATGCCTAACGTGTGCGAGGGTCAAGGCCGAACACCAGAGGCCATCAGGACTGTTAGTACAACCAGAGATACCCGAGTGGAAGTGGGATAATATCACGATGGATTTTATCACCAAACTTCCTAGGTCGTCACAAGGTTTCGACACCATCTGGGTGATCGTGGATCGACTTACCAAATCTGCTCATTTCTTGCCAATAAGGGAAAATGATCCATTAGACAAATTGGCAAGGTTGTACTTGAACAGGATAGTGGCAAGACACGGGATACCTGCCTCAATTATCTGTGATCGTGATGGAAGATTCACTTCAAATTTCTGGAGATCATTTCAGAAAGCTTTGGGTACAGATATTAGTATGAGCACTGCGTATCATCCAGAAACTGACGGCCAGAGCGAGAGAACCATTCAAACTCTCGAGGACATGCTACGTGCTTGCGTGATCGATTTTGGCAAAGGCTGGGTTAAACATTTGCCATTGGCCGAGTTTTCATACAACAACAGTTATCACGCTAGCATAAAGGCCGCCCCTTATGAGGCACTGTATGGTCGAAAATGTCGATCACCGGTGTGCTGGGCCGAGGTTGGGGAAGCCCAACTGACTGGTCCGGAATTGATCCAAGAAACAACGGAAAAGATCGTCCTGATCAAGCAAAGGATGCAAGCTGCACAGGATCGACAAAAGAGCTACGCTGATCGGAAACTAAAGCCGATGGAGTTCTAGATTGGGGACAGAGTTATGCTCAAGGTCTCACCTTGGAAAGGGGTCGTACGATTCGGTAAGCAGGGTAAGCTGAACCCGAGATATGTCGGACCTTTCCGGGTGTTAGCAAAAGTTGAGAAGGTTGCCTACAGGCTGGAACTTCCTCAAGAGTTAAGCAGAGTTCACCATACCTTCCATGTGTCTAATCTGAAGAAATGTTACGCTGACGAACCATTAGTATAACACCCTGTGTTTTCAAGTCTTTGACGACGTCAATAAATGTACTATTTATTTTTATTATTGTACGTGTTTGCTTATTGAATTCTTGGAACGGCGTGTTAAAACGATTGACGCAAAGCCAGATACC
This sequence comes from Tanacetum coccineum, assembly GCA_026074375.1. Lineage (NCBI taxonomy): Eukaryota > Viridiplantae > Streptophyta > Magnoliopsida > Asterales > Asteraceae > Tanacetum > Tanacetum coccineum. The sequence goes on from BQNB010119370.1 coordinate 11,817, forward strand.
ACTGGTTAAGGTTGGCTGGACTCTAGGCGGGGCCCTTGAGTTTCACCTGGGGACACGTGAAGATTGTTTAAACAAAAATACCCACAACTTCTTCATAAACCTGGGACTTCGTCATCACCAAGGTCTTATGCCTTTGAGGACAAAGCTCTTTTAAAGGGTGGAGACTGTAACATGTCTCATTTTCATTGTTCATTGTAGACTTTATTGATGATCACTATTTATTTTAGTCCGATCGCGTTTATTTTAATTTTTAAATTTATAAGCTAAAATCGCGGTAAAAACTAAAATAATCAATTGAATGTAAAACGGTCATCAAATATATTAACGTTTACTTCCAAACAAGTATTATATAATTTCTTAGAAAGATTAATTAGGTTACTTTGCGTATTTTATTTTTATTGGTCACGTAAAAGGTTACGTTTCGCGATTGAAATACATTCTGACTCACCCCCGGCTGGAAAATACCTAAAAATACCCCTAGACTCTAACCAAACCCGTATTAAACGCCCTAGAAACAATAATTAATAAAATCTTGTTGTTAATATCATCTTGATTTCCGAAAAATTTGGGCTAGTAAACCTATACAAATCGTCCTAGGTGATTTAATAATACTAAAAGTCTTAATATGATCCTAAAAGTACAATGTACATTTCCTTGGTTAAATTTATATCTGGGTACTAATGGTCTCCTATTGCATCTTGTACACATGGGATAATAACACTTTTCTCCCTTGGACCTCTTTGTGTCGCGGCTAGCAAGAGAAGAGCACCAAAAACCATAAGATTTCATGTCCTAGCAAAATCTTGTACATTTACATAGTAATTAAGAGTTTGTACTTAGTGGTTTAACCAAATACAAGGGGTAGCAACTAGAACTCTTAAAAACCACTTCCTAGGGCACGATTTGGTTGATTTATGAACTAAGGAGACTAACTAGTTTCTTGCCCTATAAATATAAAAAAAAATAAATAAGAAATCATTAGGCTCAATAACACATTTTTCCAATACTCTTAATACTCTCTCTCAAGTTAAACTTCTTTCGTTTTTCCTCCATCCATTCGCGTGTACATCATAACCGAGTTACATCAATACTATATTTGAACCAAGAGATCAAGGAAGCTTTTGAAAGATCGAGTATAAAGGTTTAAGGGGTATACAAACTAAGGGTCAAAGGTTATAAGCTTTGGAGCTTATAGTTATACACGTTGGGTGTATACGGGTAGAGATCATTTCGCAACACTCGAATCAGGAACACTAGGACCCTTGTAAGTCGAACTAACTCGTTCATAATCCTTTACTACTCGCTATGAATTATACTTAGTCAACATGTCGCGTATATATTTAGTGTGCTAGCGTGAGTTCGCAAATAATAAATAACATGTGTGTTATACGCAAAAGTTATTGCGTATAACGACGGGTGTAGTGTTAAATATAAAGGACCAAGTGGCCGATTGACCTAGGATCGAGAAAAGGTTTGGAAAACGTTTTTCGAATATAAGGGAAACCCCCACGTAAACTTCGTTGTAAAAACAAAATTAAGATGAACTTGGAATACACATACGACCTAATAAGCACTTGCCATGTTAAGTGGCGACGTGCTTATGAGCTATAATAATGCCTTATTGCCACTAGGGCCTTTTCGATTACATGTAATGGCTAAGAGAAGCAACGGGTCCTATGATGGACTTCGTATTATGTCCAAGAGTACTAGCTATGGCCCAACAGGCCCAACAAGGCTCTCGGTAGTATAGTAAGTTGGACGAGTATAAATTAGTTACGAGCTTATTTAAGGGCTAAGGGTGCTTATTGTTTTCTCTTGAATCCGAAAATACCTATAAGAAGCTAGCCGAGCCCTTAATGGACTCGTAGCTTATTACCGTGAGCCCAACGCGAGCCCATGAGCCATAATAAGCCTAAACAGCTTATTAGTGAGCTTACGCGGCTTAATGAGCTTATTTGAAACCTAAGGACACCTGATGGACCCTTTGGATGACTTCGTTAAGCCAACACGAACCTAAGTGGGCACATCGTGCCCTTACCGAGTTCCACAAAATAAGCCATATCGCCCATGAAATAAGCCTCCTCAGCTTTATTCGAGAGCTTAAACAAGCCTATAAGCTTCTAAAATCCTTAGAAAGGTCAATTGGGACCCATTAATGAATTGTATGCTTAGGTCCGAACCTCTAAAAGCCTATTTCGGGCCTTAACAGGCCCAAGGCCGGGCCCATTCAGGAAGTTTTATTAGCTTATTGTGAATAAGCTGGAAAATAAAACAGATCATTGGGCTTAATATGAAAGGTAAATAAGCTAGCAAAGCATATAAACCAAAAAGGGTGTATCGGGCCAAGCTATTGGGCTTACGGGCCCAATAAGCTCGAAAATAAGACCATAATATGCTTACAGGCTTATTTTAGACTTAACAGACCCACATGAGCTTATTAAAGACTTTGGGACTCATTAAAACTATAACGGATCGTTAAAACGCTAAACGGACCTTAACGGGCCACAATAAGGCCGTTTAAGCCAAAAAAATAAGCTCGATAAGCTTATTTTTAAGCCAAAACAATTTTTATAACTTAATTGAGCTTAATAAAGAGAAATGACACTTGTTGAATTTGATCTGGAGCTAATATGCTATTTTCGCAACTAGATGGACTAAAAGTGTCAAATCCGAAACTTAAGGGATTAAATTGTCATTTTTCAAATTGAAATAACTCCAGGGACTGTTTTTGAAACATTCTGAAACTTAGGGATTAAAGTGTAATCTTAGGACCTATAAACTACCCTTGTAAACTTAAGGGACTAATTAGGTAAACTATCGAAACTAAAGGGTTTTAAATATAAAATGTTTATATTTTAAAACTAAGGACTAAAGTATAATAACTAGAAACTTAAGGGTATGTTAGTAAACAAAAGTGAAATAAATAAAACACTTAACGAGGTCGGTGACACTTAAGATATTCGGACATTGAACGGGTTTAATAACAAGTTAATAAATAAGTATATTTATTAATAATGATTTCACGTTCCTCGAGAACCATCGGAATTATAAATACAATAATCTTGTGCGTCACCACACAAGTGATAACGGTATATATAAACTTAAAAATGGAATTTAGTTTATACAATGAGTCGTTAGCTTAAATGTGTAAACTAAGACTTGACCGTACTTACTTAGGTACTTGACGGTGTGATCCATTGCTTACTTGGATAATTATTATCATTCAGGGAACTACCTGCTAAGGTGAGTTCATAGCCCCGTGTTTTCCAATTATTTAAATGATTTACATCATTGGGGTGAGAACATCCTTTGTTTTACAAATATTGGAAGCAAGTGTAAATTTTATGCTTTGATTTACTGTGTTTGCTGAGTTCACCATTACCCATTTTGTCCATCGATCTGAACTGTTAATGCTACATAGATGTGATTGGAAATTACATTGTGGGGCCAGCGAATGTTATGGATTGATCTATAGGGATTGACAATCCCCGTTATGGTGACTAGCTATCTCTGGGAACGATCGCCACCATACCATGTCAGATCTGGGAAGGTGCGGGGTTAGCACATCATTCACGGACATCCTGTTGGCAAATTTTATTTGCATCATATGTGTCGAGCTTCGGTTGTCAATGCGCTTCAGGCAAGTAATTTACTTTTTATGTTGTTTGATTTGTTGCTATAATCATAACATCTTGGAAATCTTGCGGGACCTACAATGGATTTACATAAACCGATGAATTCACCTCAAACTTTATGTTGACGTTTTAAGCATGTTTTTTCAGGTCAATAAGGTCACGAGGAGCGATGAAAATTGGCGAGTCAATAATTGAAGATCAAACACTAAGATTTGGGGTTCTTATTTCACTTTGGGGACGTTGTTATAAAACCGAAATCGTATTTATATTGTTGAACAATATGATAGCCAATTGAGCGTATGTAACAACAACGAGTATTTTGTTAATCCAATGGATCTTTGTCAAACGACAACGTTTAGTAGTCGTTCTCAGATCTGGGCTATTGGATCCAAATTTTGTACGCTCTAGGATATTTCAACTTTCCCACTGCATACTCAGTTTTGAGGGTGTTTACATCACCAATCACTCCAGATTTGTGTTAGTTTAACAATATTACCATATTGTTAATCGACCTACGGATTAATTTAGAAATATAGAAAAAATTATTATTATTCAGGAATTTAAACAGGCAATTATTGGACACATGTAAGATTAAAAATAACAAATAATACCAAGTATCTTTATCAATAATATTAAATTGTTTCTAAAGCGTCCCTTATATCAAAAATATGAAACACAGTTCTAAATGAAACTAGTAAGTAAACGAAGTGCCCATGCCTCTTAGCATGTTGAGTACGATTTTTCTTTCGGTTAAGCCTTTCGTATAAAAAGGATATGCTAGATTGTCATCTGTGTGAACTGTAAGATGGTTACTTCTATGAGTGCTGGCGCCCATTGAACCACCGGTTCGTTGGGCGATTAAGAAGTGCGTCTGAATGGTCGCAAAACATTCTTAATTGGTTTCGTTTAGTGTTGGTACTATTCCAAGCCTGAAATTAACTTCCTAATTCAACAACCGCTTCCCATCTCTGCTTTCTTAAGAGATAGGGAATTCGCTTATGTAGACAGGATTTTCAGTTGTACTTACTTGGAGATTTTCTAGTCTACTAAGCTTCCGTTCAAATACGAAACGTATCCTGTCAGAGATTTTCATATCATTATATCGATCTCAAATCCAGTATTGACAATAGCAATTATACTCAGTTCAGCTTCCGACTTCCACTATAAACAAGATCTTTATCTTTAGTATTTCTTAAAATACTAAGAATATTTTTCACAATCAGTCCAGTGAGTTCACCTGGATCTCTGTTAAAACAGGCTTGTTAAACTTTGCGCAAACGAAATCAAGGTCTGTGAAATCTAACCGCATACATAATTGGATTCCTATCAGGCTGAAGCATATAAGGTACTATTCTTTCCATGCGATTAATTTTTAGGCGTTTGAGCACCTTGTGATTTGTTCAAGTCAAGTCTTTTTTTTTTCTTTTTTTTTATTTTTTTTTTTTTTTTTTTTTTCTTTCTTTTTTTTTTTTTTTTTTTTTTTTTTCTTTTTTCACTTATTTTTTTTTTTTTTTTTTCTTTTTTTATCTTTTTTTTTTTATTTCTTTTTTTTTTTTTTTTTTTTTTTTTTTTTTTTTTTTTTCTTTTTCGTTTTATTTTTCTTCTTTTTTTTTTTTTGTCTTTTTTTTCTTTTTTTTTTTCTTTCTTTTTTTTTTTTTTTTTTTTTATTTGTTTTTTTTTTTTTTTTTTTTTTTTTTTTCAATTTTTTTTTTTTTTTTTCCTTTTTTTTTCTTTTTTTTTTTTTTTTTTTTTTCTTTCTTTCTTTTCTTTTTTTTTTTTTTTTTTTTTTTTTTTTTTTTTTTTTTGTTTTTTTTTTGTTTCCTTTTTTTTTTTTTTTTTTCTTTTTTCTCTGTTTCTTTTTCTTCTTTTATTTTTTTTTTCTTTTTTTTGTCTTTTTTTTTTTTTTTTTTTTTTTCTTGCTTAGGGATATGACCACGTTTAGGAATTATCTTTTTTATGAATCTCTTTAAGACTATACATGTAAGCTTTTTGACCAATTTCAAATTATCGCTGCGCGTCGATCTTATTGATTTTGATTCCTTGAATAAAGGTGTTTCCACCCTAATTCTTTCTGAAAAACACTTTCCTAGTTATTTCGTGTAAACTTTATAAACTTGGAATGTGATTACCCATGATGATTATGTCATCTAAACATATATGATGAGGGATTGTAACATTACCTCAATAGCCACTTTTTGTTATATATTAACATGGGTGGTCAAGATTTTGAGGAAATTCAAAAACCTTTTTAATTTCCCTCATCAAATCTTTTATTACAGTCTTGATGCTTGGCTTAAGACCATTAAATGGATTCTTTGAGCTAGAATTCTTTCCTAGGATGATTATAGGATCAACAAAACGCCTTTTGGTGTACCATATATATGTCTTCATCAAGATAAAATTTAGAGGCTGTTTTAAATCCATTTGCCATATTCTCATAATCATAGTATGTGCTATAGTTATGAGAAATCCCTATTAGCTCTATTGTCAGCGACAGGTATAAGAAGTTTCTTCTTAATAAACCTCGTTAGAGTTGAGTATAACCTTTTGCTACAAGACAAGCTTTATAGGTGTGTACAAAAAAAAAAATTAACATCATGTCGTCTTTTTCTTTAAAATTTCCACTTACTCTCAACTGTCTTAAACTTGGAGGAAGATCGACCAGGACCCAATACCATATTGTCCATCATGGCTTGTTTTTTCGCATTCATAGCATCATCACTTTATTGAGTTAGAATTCTAACATGCGGCTTTATAGCTCAGTGGGTTCATTAAGATACCTTAGACTATGCTCCTCACATTTCTACATTTTGACTTAAAACGATTTGGAGCTCGACGTTGTCATTTCAGACCTTACGATTCGGAATATCTTCCTCTTGAGTGGTTCAAAACTTCAACCTCCATAGGAATTCTCGCTTGTGATTATTAGAAGGAGGTGTATCTTCATCTTGATATTTCTTTAAAGGGGGTATTCTCTGGCCCCCCATGACTCTTGAGTTATGAGAATTTTTCTCAAAGAACTCAGCATACCTCGCAACAACTATTTTGTTTTTAGGTGGGAAGTTGAAATAGTAACCCATTGTTTTCTTTGGGTATCCTATAAAGATACACTTAACAGATCTTTGTTGGAGTTTGTCAGGCGTATCCCGCTTCACAAGTGCCTCACATCCCAGACCTTTAAGTAAGACAGATTAGGAATTTTTCCATACCATAGTTCATATGGAGTCTTATCAACCTTCTTTGTTGGAACCATATTGAGAATGCGTGTTGCAGACTCTAGAGCATAATCCCAAAAGGATAACGGCAGAGTTGTACGATTCCTTCTTTCAGACACCCCATTATGTTGTGGTGTGTAAGGAGGAGTAAGCTGTTGGACAATTCCACAAGCTTTAAGATAATCTTTAAACTCTTGGCTTATGTATTCGCCCAATCGATCTGATCGAAGAGCCTTGATTGTCTTCCCGAGTTGATTTTCTACTTCATTTTTAAACACTTTGAACGTTTCAAAGACATCATGTTTATGTTTAAGAAGATAAACATAACCATAACGACTATAATCATTAGTGAATGGTAATGAAGTAGCTAGCATCTTTTCTTGACACATGGCTAAGTGGTCCACAAACATCAGTATGAATGATGCCAAGTAGATCAGTCGCCCTTTCGGGACGATGTGGAAACGATTTCCTTGTCATCTTACCCGATAAACAAGACACGCATTGATCAAAGGACTTATCATCCGTTGACTTTAAAAGCCCATCATGTTGCAGCTTTTCAATACGTTTCTTGCTTATATGAGCAAGATGGCAGTGCCATAGATAAGTAGAGTCTAAATTATGTTTTGCTCTTTTAGTGCTAACATTCTAAATAGAATTAACATTTGGTACAAGATTATGCATATCAATTTCATAAATACCATTACTTTGAATAGCATTAAAATAATGAACATTGTTCTTAGAAACTGAAATACCAAAAACCGTAAAACGCTGGACAAATCCATTTTCTACCAGACGAGAAACTGAAACAACACCTCTAGTTATAGAAGGTGCATAATGACTATTGTCTAAACAAATCACAAGGCCATTAGGTAAAACTAAGTCAAAACTTCTAATAGCTTCTACTTGTTTCAGCTTTTTTACTCCTCCAAGACTATGTTTTGTGTTACAAATATGAGTACCACAACTAGTGTCATGCACTCATGATTTAGTAGGAAAAGAAAATAATTCTATTATGAAGACATCTGAAGAACTGGCAGTGCCAACTTGCTTCTTCTTCTTAATCAACTCAACAAGGTAAGCAGGACCATTCCTGTTATAATGACCCACCTCCTTGCAGTGGTGGCAGGCGTCATCCTTAGTTGGGTGCTCTTTAACAGAATTCTTAGAGTTTTAGGCTTAGGGATATAAACTTGTTTATCTTTTCCCTTGCCATTAGCTTTACCTTTGCCTTTAGCTTTACGCGATTTCTTATTGGCCTTCTGGATTTTACCACCTTTAATCATCATTACTTGTGGTGTTTCAGCCTTTTTAGGTAAACCCTTTTCATACTCAATGAGCATAGCATGTAGTTCACCCACTTGTCTTCCCCATGTTATGTATATTGTAATTTCTCATAAATCCAGCAAAATCACTAGTGAGGCCATTCAAGATCAAGCCAACACTATGATCCTGTGGGAGCGCATAACCAAGACGTTCCAGTTGTTCAACATATCCCTTCATCTTAAGTACATATTGACCAACTGGTTTTCCCTCCTCTTGTATGCAAGCATAGAAAGTTTGGATTAGGTCAAACCTCTCCATTCCAGCTTGTTTCTCAAACATAGATTTAAGCTCCCTTAGCATGCCATATGGTGAGGAGTTTTCAAATTGTTTATGAAGCTCAGCAGTCATACCATACTTCCGAGCATAAGATAAGCCACGTCATTATGAATCATATACCGCATTCTACTGCGCAAGTACTCGGAATAGGTAGGAGGAGCAGGGGGAATAGGTTGTTCAATGACAAACATTTTCTTTTCAACTCTCAAGACCAACTTAAGTAAACGGAACCAGTCATTAAAATTAGCTCTAGAAAGTTTTTCTCTTTCAAACATCGACATGAAAGCTGAATGGTTTATGTTTTGGACACGTAGTGCCATCTACAAAACATATTAAGTTCAAGATTTTAGTATTTTCGATAATACTCCTTGAAGAAAATTAACTACCCATGTTTAAATTTATAAACAATTAATTTTCTAAAGGCTAGGACCCTACTTGACATACCCCAATCACATCAGTTGATCTACTAGCAATGGTGTATTCAAAAGGTAATTAGCGATCACTAATTGCCAATCCAATTGCAATTCTTGGAACATTATGGGCTTACTTTATTACATTAA
>BQNB010119371.1:0-18599 GCA_026074375.1 Tanacetum coccineum
AATGTATTTTTGGTATGTTTTTAGTCATTTAGGTCCGCTTAATATAGAAAATGGTATGTGTATTTAAACACATATCAACCATGCATGTTTATAAGAATTGAAACCAAGCACATGCATTTATTATAGGTTAGATTAAATTAAAAGGGTTTAAACATTACATATAAACATAATAATAATTAGTAGATTGATCAAAAATACCTTCCCCTTGTGTTCTTGTTTTGCCGAAATCAAAGAGAGACCAAACAACCAAACCCTAACTTTTATTTGACAAATCTTGCACTAGTAACACTCTTGAATCTTTATAAAAACCTTTATCACCAACAAAAACTTTTTAAAACTTCACAAATCAAGATTCTTCAACTTTTATGTCTTCTTAGTTTACATGCATGGTGATTATATAGAGATGGGTTATTGTTTGTAGAGATAGGATTATAGGTTTTAGGTAGAATGGTGTAATTTTTGATTGGAATTTGATATTGGAGATGGAGTGTGTGCCTGTGTTTGTGTCGAATAGAGAGAAAGCAGGAAGGGAGAGACAGAGTTTGAGTGTGTGAGTGAATAAAAGATTGGTGTATGATTTTTAGTTAAGATTATATGTATTTATATGGGAGGTTTTAGAAAAACTAGGGATTTAGCCTTGGTTTTTGCTTCCACCGATTGAGAGAAAAAAAATACAAAGGGGAAGGTTTTATTTACCATAAATATGTATTTGTATGTATTTATTTAAGATAAGTATAAATTTAAATTAGGTAATATATAAAAAAAATTCTAAGGGTGTTTAATTGTTTGTGTAACCGGTTAAGGAGAGAAAAAAAGAGGGGAGTGGGCCAAAATTTTATTAGCTTGGTATTTTTGATAGATTTTTCGGCCCAAAAACTAGCCCGGTTTGGTAATTTTTATAAAAACACGATTTTTAGTCTCGTTTTCGGCAACCAACGGGAGAAGTTTAAAATTACAAAAATAAAAATAAAATAAAAATTTATCAAGCTCTCGAGAATAAAATATAAATTTACTGTTTCTCGTTCATTAAAATGGATATCCATCCAAAGCACGGTACGACTCTTAATTTTCGTAAAAACGCAAAATTTAAAACACGTCACATCCAAAATAGGTCGGTGATAATATATCCAACTAAAATATCTCTAATGAAATTTACGGGGCTATAATTTCGCGTTCATTAGCTTCTCGATCGATAACAGGTGACTTACGGTTCAAAACTCGCCAGAATCCAAAATTTTCAATTTTAACCAAATTTCTAAAAATGTAAATTTATAAAATTAATATAGGAGTTAAAATAAGTAGTGACCTTTTATACGGGGGTTTACATACGCCATCAACATGATCAGGAGGAATTACGTTTATCATGATAATCTAGAAAATATTATATAATACTTACTCAATAACGTATCACTTCTTATTCTTATTGGAACACTATTATCCAAAATAATAGTTCGCATAAATGCGCAATAAACAAAAATCCACAAATCGTGACATTCTCGTTCAGTATATACCTCAATTATACTCTAAACATATATAATAATAACTATCATATAATCATGTAACAATCTAAGCATAGAACACATGCATAAATGTACCAATACATAACAATTTATGCATACAACACATGCACAAATATACCTATACATAACAATTTATACATACAACACATACGTAAATATACCTTTTCTTTTCACATGTAACCAATAGCAATGAGGAGTCTTGGCGTGCGTGTAGAAGCGTTATAGTTTAGGTTTTCAAAAAGACTCGACGTAGTTCTCTATAACCTTAGGCTCTTGATACCACTCTGTAACACCCCGAACCAAACAACCTTAGATTGTGCAACGGAATTAGCAATTGGGTGTTACTAAATAACACCATTCACCAAGATAATAGAAAATGACCAAAATGAGATGTTTAATAAACATGTGTTCCGTTATTAATTAGAGTAAAACGCGTTCAGGCCCCCACATAATCGCAACCACAACCATTACAACATTTGAAAAACTATTGTTTTAAAATAACGACATTGTTTTAGAACGATTTAAGACATTGTTTTTGAAAGACAAGGAACACACAATTAGTCTTTCAACAAATCCATCACACGCACGACACCTCCACACCATCGTTGCCTTTATCCTTGGTTACCTGGGATAAAACATGTTTAAAACGTCAACAACAATGTTGAGTGAAATTCATAAAGTTTAAAAAATATCAATAAGTAATAATCTTTGAACACATAATTAGTTCTCGGGAAAACATTGCAATGAATACAATGCATAACCATCTCTTTTCTTTCACGCAATAAGCTCATGACACCGAACGTTAACAATACATATGTCATTTCATATCTTAAGGTGCCCCAAACAAGGTATTAATGTCATATACCTATAACTTCTGAATACAAATTATCCGTTTGACAGGGTGTTCACAAGGATTCATATCCCGGACAGGGTTGTCAAACCCAATAGATCAATTGAATGCATTAGCGTTCATCTCACAAGGCGAGTAACGGTTCATGAAATAAGGAACTTTGACAATAGCTACTCATGCGGAAACAATCTCATAATCGGGTCCAGCATACCATAAAATCATATGTGTTCAATTTTATAAAACAAACATGTATCCCCTTCGCGGGTTTAAAAACAATCAAAAGATTTAAATGCAAGGCTATGAACTCACCTTAAGCAAAAGATCCAATTCAATTAAATCAACAAGCGCAATTAGCTTCACGTCTTAACCGTGACCTATACAATACGTATATAGCGGTACGTGACTAAAAGTATAATAACTCATATAATGCAAACTTGCATCTGCATATATATATATATATATATATATATATACTAGCTTCATAGCCTGCCCGATGGGCGGGCTAGCTTTATTTTACTACATAGTAAATCTTATGTGTATGTTTTGTGTATGTCCATGCAAAGTATAATACAAAAGAATAGTTAACAGATAATATAGAAATGAAATGTGTTGTTTTCTATTAAAAAATATTATTCCATATTCAAAACATAACTGAAAAACGAATATGCTTGACATACGAAATACTATAAATTATTTCCTTGTAAATGACATTTGATGTTTAAATTGAATAATTCTCATCTTTGTCACAACAAAGCACCTTTAATCCTTTCTTACTCTTTACTTATAAGACGGCATAATGTAGTTGTCCATGTGAAAATATGGACCTTCTTAAAAACAAACCAACCTGTGACAATGTTTACGTGTTTAATTAGAATGATATAAAAGGTATATTTACTCAAGTCTATGTATGTTAAACCAAACTGTGACAAGTCTGTCCTTGGCTTTTATTAATCATCATAGCAAAACATGTCTCTAAACTATATAATTCGATGATATAACTGAGCCATTTTCTTTCTAGGTGTGACTTTTTATTTGACAATCACAATTGACATCTGACATACATTCACATAAATAATTTTAGTTTATAAAGTAGTCTGAAGGTATTGAAAGTTTACACAAGTTTGACAATGTCGCAAATCAACTACCTTAATATCCTATAAAAACAGTATCACTAATTAGTAATGGTGTTGATATTATTAAGAAGAGTAGGATGGAAATGACCTTTAGGGAAAGGGATTCAAATAACTATATAATCATCTCGTCCTTCATGTGAAGAAAAATATTGAATCCTATGTTTATCGTGTTCACCAATGGTGAAAAAACTCATCATAACGACCTGCAGATTGGAGAAAGATATTGGAATAAAAGAGGACACCAATGGTTCCTGTTAGTTGTTAAAGCATGAGTAGGATAAATGAACACACCGTATCAGCATGAGATTCAGCAGGTCCAAGAACAACATAATGATTTTTTTGTACTTCGATATCCCATATGAGGACCTAATTAAATGAGTTTACATGTAAAAATATTATAAGCATTCTATAGATTAGAAAATCCTAACAAAAGGTGATTACTTTTGTAATAAATTTATGAGACATGGATATTTAAAATTAACATAAAGTAGTATATGCTTATTATAGAAGTATACCTTTATGGGCCAGGAATAAGACAAATGATTTGTCAGAATCTATACACGTAAAATATAAAATATATAATATACGATGGAAAATTAAAAGATTACCCTTGAGGACAAAGGTAAAAAGGGAATTCTTCAAAATATATATAATATAATATAATATGTAGATTAACCGGGAAGTATGATTCCCCGAGTCGTTTCCCCAACGATTTATGAAATTGAATCCACGTTTGATGCTCGGATAATGATTTGAATTGGAAACAAAGGATGATTTGATTAACTACTTTTAAAAGTTAAAATTAACAAATTCTAACAATTAAGCATTAAGAAAAATAACGGGAAATCAAAATTTAGCTAAAAACGCAAAACAGGACCCCTAAACGGAGGTCAAAACCCTAAAAATAAACCTAACTTAAAATTTCCTTTTTAAATGGACTCTATTTGACTAAAAAGTAAGTTTAAAGAAAACTAGAACAAAAACGGAGTTAAAATGAGCGTTAAAACACGAAAAACGAGAACGGGGACAAATCTTGTTCTTTAAAAAACGAAATTTTGCAAATTAGACCCTACGAAAGCAAAACTAATTTTCCTATGAACTTTATGATAAAATAAAATTTTCTAAAAAAGATTTATATTTTTTTGATTATTTTTCTATTTTTATGAATTTTTTAAGTTTTTAATAAAAATAAATGTTTAAAAATACTAAACAAACTATTAAAATTCTAGAAAAATTACAGAAAATAGCTTATGCTATTTAAATCCTAGAAAAAATAAGCTTAAGATCACAGCTTATTGAATAAGCTGCGAAATAAGCTATAACAGCTTATTAGACTTAGAATGACAAAATGTATATAAAAGAAAGATAGTGCAAAAGACTAATGGATGAGCTATTGAAACATAGTGGTAGGGTGTGTATGTTGTGTGTTAGAGGTCACGGGTTCAAGTCTGGGCATACACCCTAGAAGTTTCTACAACTTAGTGCTGCTACTTATACAAGTTACTACTGCTAGTTCTACTTAGTGCTGCTGGTGAAGAATGCTTGGTATGTGCTTAATTACACATACCATTTTCCATTAAAACCAGACTTAAATGACCAAAAACGTACCAAAAATACATTGTATTTGTATGTTTTCACTTATATTGTGCAGGAAACGGATATCCGACAAAAGGACGAAAAATCAAGCCAAAAACGACAAAACCGAGCACGGAATGGAAAAGCGTGGAAAAGCCAAAGTCAAATCGAAGCCAAAGTCAACCCCGACAAAGTCAAAGCCAAGAAGACATCAAGTCAAAGAAAATACAACTTTAGGGACCAAAATTGCCAAACCCTAAAAGTTGTAAAACTACAAGGACTAAAGTTGCAATTATGGATAATATAACTTTAGGGGCCATTTCTGCCAAACCCCTAAAGTTATACACCAAAAGGACCATTTTTGCAAAACACATATATAACTTGAAGGGCTGTTTTTGCCAAATCCAAAATTCAAAACACCACAAGGACCACCAGTGTAATACAACAATACACTTTCAAGGGCCAATCCTGCCAAATCCATTAAAAGTTACACACCAAGGACGATTCGTGTAATACTACATTTCAACCTTAGGGACTAAACTTGCCCTTTACCCAAACTTTTCCCCTGCACCCTTTATAACATATACCCTGCACCCTTAAACCCTTGTTTCCCGCCAAACCCTGAACCCCATGTACTGTTCCTTGTCTTCTACCTCACACCCTGCAACAAGAGACAAATAACCACCCCCACAACAAAAACAGCTTAACCCCACCCCCACATGGGCTTACAATACACGCTGGCAATCTTGAGCTGTTTTATTGGACGAATACAAATGAAGGGCTAGGATCATAAGGAGTGGGCAGCAAGCTAAATGAAGGGTCAAGATTGAGGCTTTGAAGCCTCTCAGCAAGCTAACACAACAAACACAAAGCAAAGGCCTGGACAGCTTATAAAAGGAAAAAGAAGACAGAAAGTAGAAGAGTAGTTTTAGTTTTAGTTTTTTTTTACCTTTTAAATGTTTTTATTGTCTTTAAAATTATGTTTTGAATCTTGTAATCTTTTACTGTTTTTAATGAAAATTTAAGTTTATGTAAAATTTGTCATTGTTTTTTTTAAACTGCTTAAATTGTTCTAGCTTATTTCTTGCTTGAAATTTGACATAAGTCCCTTTAAGCTTTTAACAACTGTTTTACTCATAAGGGCTTTTACAAAAGCTTTTTATCAGTTGACTATTTCATTAAAGCAAGAAAAGGGTATCCTGATTGCAGCTTTTGGATGAATAAGCAAAAATGGATGGCTTATTGGGTTTAGTGCTTATTGGTAAGCATTAGGTTGTATTTTGGGTGCTGAACTATTGACAAAAGCTAAGGACCTTTTGTTAGTTCTGAATTTTCCATTTTAAGTTCTATTCCTGCAATTTACTGTGCTATAGCTTAACTCTGCTTATTGTGCTTATTTCTGCTTCGTTGTGCTTATTTATGTACTTTTATGCTTGCTAGTTTTTATTTATTGCTTTGATATCCTTTGTTAGAGTTTTTATGCAAAACTGTCTTTAAATGCTTATTCTGCTTATTGCTTAGTTTCTTTATTTTAATGCTTATTTTTGTGTTCTTTTTGCTTATAACTGCTTAACTTTCCATGTTTATCATTTGTTTTTACAAACTCTTGCTTAAAACTCCCAAAATCAGCTTAAACTTTTGTTTTTAAAATCTTAAGGGGGTGTTTGGTTTAGTGACCCAAAGTGGGTCAAAACTGGTTTCAAAAAGTTTTGGGTCACTTGGTCCTCTTTAACAAGCTTCTTTAAGCTATTTTAAACTGTTTTTTTTAAAGTTTTTGTTGTTCAAGTTTGTTTTAAGGTGATTTTCTATAAGCTCTTTTGAAACTGTGGGTCAAAACCAGTTTTAAAGAGTTTATTGATTAAGTTTTCAAAAGTCATTTTTTAAGTATGTTTGTGAGTTGTTTTAGTTAGTATAATGCAGTAGAGTCAAGTCACCTAGGTTTTCTTTTGTCTTTTCAAAACTGCCAAGTCCTTGTTAAAGTATTTTTAGCTTTAAAAACTATTTTTTTTCATTTCAAATTACCAGCAGCTTAAAATTGTTTTTAGCTCTTAATTTTTTTGAGCACAAGCTCACCTCAAGCTATGCTCCATCTGTTTTAGTTTGCTTTTCAGTTTTGAGCTTATTTGCCAGCTTATTTATAAGCTGGCTTTTAGCCCTTTTTCTTTGTCAAAGCTCCCCTGGTGCTAACAGCACCTTTTCATCCCTCTTTTATTTGCTTGTTTTTGATTATATCCCTAGGACCTTTGCAGTATTTAGCTTGCCCATAAGCTGATATATAAGCTCTATAAGCCTTAAGCCCCTAGGATCCCATTAGCAGCTTAAAAATAAGTCTCAAAGTGTGTCCCTAGGCCTGCTTTGTATGTAGCTTTGGCCCATAGCTTAATTTTAGTTTTCTGGCTTTTCTGCCTGTTTTATTTGGCTTATTTTTGTTAATATTGGCTTATTAGGTTTAGGGTCCTATCTGCTTTAGCTTATTTATGCTTTCCTTAGTTTACATTGCCCCTATTAGCCTAAGCAGATTAGAGCCTTAGGACCTAGTGCAAAAAGTAGAGTAGCATGCCCTTGATTTGCTTATTTTTCTTGCTTGTTTACTTATTCCATTGTGCTTAATTTTGTTTGCATTAGGCTTATTTAGTTTAGATACTCATCTGTGTTTAGCTTTTTAGGTTCTTCATGAGCTTATCGAGTTTTCAAAAAGCCTAGCAGTACTAACTCCAAGTTAGTACTGCTGAGCTTCTTTGAGCTTATTCAGCTTATTTGGTGAGCTTAAATTAAGTCCTTTGTGCTAATTAGATTTAGCTATAAGTATGTTTTAGCTTATTTGCTTTGTCTCCTTGCTTATTGAAATATAAAGCCTAACTAAATTAGCTTAGTTCCTTTTTAGCCTTTTAGCCAAACTGTCTGTTTGATTTGCTTATTTCCTGGCTTATTTGTAGTTTTCATAAAAAGTTCTTTTTATAAAGTTTGTTATTTTAGCTTAATGTTTATGTTATAAAAGAAAATTTTGAGAAAAAAATGTTTTATAAAAAAGGAGAGGCCCAGGCTCGAACCCTGGACCTCCCCCTTTTCAAAGCCCCCACACACACAAACTCATACCGTTGTGCTACAATAGCTCATCCGGTATGAGTTTGTTTCATTAATTATATAAGCCCATTTAGCCATTTAAGCCTCCAGCCCATTTTAGCTTAATAACAACTTATTTATAAGCTGAATTTTCAGTTTTAGATTTTTCTTAGAACCTTTATAGTCTAATGCAATTTCCCTGAATATTTCAGAATTTTTCATAATCGTTTAATATTTTTTAACATTTATTTTCTTTAAAACTATTTTTTAATTATAATAAATTAAATAAAAATCAAAAAAATATTTTTCTTTTTTAGAAAATTTTATTTTATCAGTATGCACATAGGAAAAATAGAAAAACTTTTGTAGGGTCATTTTTGCAAGATTTCGTTTTTTAAAGAGCGGGATTCGATTCCGTTCTCGTTTCTTTGCGTTTTTAGCCTTAAACACCTCCGTTTTCAATCTAGTTTATTTTATTCTTTCTTTTTAGTCAATTAATATTAGGAAAAGCAAAAAAAAATTCACTTTAGGATTAATTTTTCATATTTTAGGTTTTTAGTCGCGTTCGTTTTTAAATTTCTTTCTCGTTTTTGTGATTTAAGCCTAATTGCCTGAAATTTATGTTCCCGTAGACTTAGGATTTCATTCTTATGCCTTATTTATGCTTCCCATATCCATAGAATTTTAAGATAATCATTTGCCTTTTTATGCTTTCCCGTAGTTTTAGGTTTAAATTCCTGTTTTTGCGTTTTTCTTAAATTGCTTTTGTTTAGGGTTTTCTTTTACTTGTTTTTGCATTTTATTAAGTAGTTTTAGAAACTCAACCCCATATCTTTTCCATTCAAGCATTGATATTCAAACCGACTTTCGATTTTCAAATTCACGCCTCGTTGGGACTACGACCCGTGAATATCCTATACTACTCTCGGTTTCATTGATTTTGTGGATTTTGATCCTTGTTATATATTTATAAGTATTATATTTATATTTATATAAAAAGGGTTGAATTTAATCAAATCAATTTTTGGCGCCGCTGCCGAGGAGGCTGTGAAACGGTTTTCGTGTTTGTTTGATGATTAGTGTTTGAAGACCCTTCCCTCGTAAAGTTAATTTTTCCCATTTGTGAATATTTTCTTCTATTTATGAAAAATATAAAAAAAAACACAAAAAAACACAAAAATATTTTTCAATTTCTTTTATTAGTATTAGTATAATATAAAATCAAGAAAAAACCAAAAATATAAAAACATTGTCCATAATAATAAATAAAAATCATCATCAATATAATGCTTTCAACTGAAGCATTATCATAATAAGTTCCCGAACAAAAGATTTAAAACTTGCCTTTGTGTCACTTGTGAAGTACGACTCACCTTTAATTGATAAACAAACTATAAGAGGGATATAAGGAGGGTTGTTACCACAATTATTTGTTACGAGGTGGTGATTCGTTAGACTATATCTTTGTCAACAATGTACTTGAAAGTCTTGTGGGAAAGGTGCTCATTATGGTTACAATTATCCACCGCAAATTCCGATTATCTCTAATCCGGAACCATGCTACAATCAAAACCTTAATGAGATCCTACAAAATTTGCAAAGTTTGCAACAACAATGTCTTTTTGGTACGTGCCAACAATGTGGTTGTAATGAATATGATGGAGTTTGTTTCTATTGTACTGTTGGAAATGGAACACCAATCAATTTTTCAACTCCGTACTCTTCTAACCGATTCTCCAATGTATGCAAACCATCCTCTACAACCCCAATACTACCAAACTCTTGTTGAGTTATGTGGGAACGATTCCATTACGGTTACATTGTTCACCTTCAAGTCCCGTTTTTTTATTATTTTTTTGTTTGTCTACAATCAGGACCCGTGTTTCAATCAAAACTTTGATTATTTTCCACAAACTTCACCAAGTTTTCCACAACAATATTCTTGTTGTGAAAATTGCGGGGGTCCTCATGAGACTTTTCAATGTCAACCGATGAATGAAGACTATTATCATGAGCAAAATTCTTGCTATGATTCTAATTCTTTCGGCTTTGACCAAACTCAACCCCCGCAATATACCGTCAATCATCCAATCTTCAATGCTCAAAATGACCTTCTCAATTCTCAAAACAAGCTTATGGAGCAAATGACATCCATATGTGATATGGTTGGTCAATATATGCAAAAGAAGGAAGAAGAAAAGCGAATTGCGGAAGAGCAAGCGGCTAAAGATCGATATTGGAAGATTCCCATTTGCTACGATGATGACGAGGACTATACCATTGCAATCGCACCCGTCTTACCGACCAAGGAGCCCGTTAACTCTCTAAGTATGGGGGACGAGCATCTTGACACTATTCCGGCAACGGAATCGGACGAAGTAATAAAGTCTAGTGTTGAGAACCTTGTCCCAATCCCAAGTGAGTCCGAGGGTATTCCCGACAGTGTGTGTGATATGCCTCTTTGTAACAATCCTACCCCTCTTGAAGCTTTCAAAGAACACTCTGAGACTATCATCGATTCCAACAATGATTATTCTTCGAGTGATGACGATTCTTATGAGAACATCGATTATGTCGATGCATCACCTCCCGATGCTGAGATCGTCAGCTTAGAGGTGGTGGAGATTGTTATCCCGGAAGTTGGAGGGATTGATGATGATATTCTTCTAACAATCAAAGACGATATCCTTCGTGAAAAATTGTTGAATGTCAATCTTCTTATTGCTAACATCGAAGCATTAAAAGATAATCCCGTTCCATCTTCCGATTTTGTAATCAAGTCTCCCTCCACCTTTCCTAACTCTTTCTTGGAGGAGACTAACACCTTTGATAATTCTTCACCCGAATCTGAAACTTTCCGCTTTGATTTGGAAGAGAAGAGTAGTGGCAGTACCACTACCCGTTCTGATTATTCTCTTCCAGATTATGAAGCTTTCTATTCTGATGACGATCATATTAAAGAAAAGAGTAGTGGCAGTACCACTACTCATGCTGATTTTTCTCAATATGATTCGTTCATCTTTGATCTTTCGATCAATCCATTTCCTCCTACCGATAGGAGTGATTTTTATCATGAGGAGTTCGCCGATGAACTCGCTCACATCATATCTCCACCGGAGTATGATTGTTTTTGCTTTAAGAATGAGCCCGAGCTGGGCAATCTTACTATGGATGTGGTGGAAGATATTTTTCCAACAAGAGAACCAAGAGTTCATGTGCCTAATGTTTTGCCCACCCATCTCACCCTTGACAAGATCTGGATTTCATACTTTTAAGTAAACCTCTCTTCGCTTATATTGTATGGATCTTTCTTCCATTTCTCACGTATCTCGTTGCTCTACCATATCTTCTCTCCTGTGGGAATGAAGATACCATTTTTGACCCCGGCATTTCCATTTATCATTCTTTTATGTCGGGTGTATCTCATCGGAGTGGAACTTTCATGAAATTCAATGTTTATCCAAACCACTTGAATGAAAGTCCGATGGAGATTTTATCTTCCACTTGCTCCCCCATGGACCAATGAATTCGGGGTCGAGTCAAGCTTGTGACTCGGTTAACAAAAACAAGGCGCTTCATGGGTGGCAACCCGTGCTTATCCATTCTATCTTCTTTCTATTTGCTAATAAGTGTTTTGTTGTTGTGATTGAGGCTCGCCTTTTTTCATTATTCGTGTTTTGTGTTTTGTGGTTTATTGTCCAAGATTGCCTGGATTTTTTAAGCCTCTCGTGCTCGCGGTTTTATCCTTCGATCACAAGAGCTTCAAATCCTCAGCTTCATTTTGGGAATCCAATATCCAAATCTTATCGACTAACGTTTATCTTTAGCATAATTCATAAACGGCTTAGGATTTGCGTAGAGACCCTTCGTAAAACATTGAGGACAATGTTTCATTCTAGTATGGGGGGATCTTCGATTTGATTATGCCTGCAGCCATTGTTTTTACGTAATCCCATTTTTACCACCAAAATTTCAAAAAAAATGAAAAAATTTTAAAATTTTCAAAAATAAAATAAGTATTTTGTCACAATTTTGACTTTCCTGCTGGGTAGAATAAGAATAAATTTTGACTCGATCGAGCGTGTTGAGCTCTAGCTTGTTCCTTAAGATTTAGACTAAGCGTTCGCGAATATTCGCGAAGAACGAAAAATGATAGGTTAATTATGAGTTGAATGCTAAACAAGGATTATTTGAAATCTTAAGAGCTCTGTGTGTAATATGTCGCTTTTCTCCATAAGCTCTTAAACCTGATTAATATACGTGCTACTTTTGGAGATTAAACTTAAATCAATAATTTTTTTATGTATCATATAGCAAAAAACTTTGCCTAAGTCTCAAATTATACTAATTTTTCAAAAAGAAGTCGTTGTCCAATATTGAAAAAAATGATGATGAAAAATGAAAAAATATAATAAATATAAACTGTGGGCTGATAAAAGTTTGTTGTATCTTGCCGGCTCACAACCGATGTTACATCCTTCTAAAGAAAGCCCATAGTAAGAATAATAATCCGAGACTGATAAAAGTTTGCTGCATCTTGCCGGCTCACAACCGATGTTGCAGCCTTCTAAAAAGTCGAGGGTTACAATTGCATCAATGTTTAATAGTAAGTGTGAATTAATAAATAGATCTCTTTTTGTTAAATTTAAATATGCTTTTGAACTTTGACTATTCTATTTTATAAGCTATGTGTATAAAGAAACCTGAGAGTTTATTAACCTAAAGGTCGTGAGTCCCGATACTGAGTCTCTGTGGGTGTCCAAAAGCTTGGTCCCTAACCGCAAGGTTGGATGTGCCGAGATAAAAGTCGCTACACTCATTATTCTCGGGTGGAACGTAAAACATGGAATTTTGCAAAACATTGATCCAAAGTTGAAATTCAAAATAGCACATACACCTAAGATATAATAATTGTCGGGAGTGAAAAGTTTACAAGTTGCAAATATGAGTAGTGTTAGCATCTTAACTCATAATTAGCGGTGATTTTGTTTTAAGCTTGGTTTGGAGCAAGTGAAAAGTCAGGGACGATGAATTTATCCTTTTTGGGGCATTCTCGGATCGAAATGCATCTTGTTCTATAATCCCTAAAAGTTATAAAATAACGAAAGTCAAACGTTCTAGTTAGTTGCTTAATATGAAAACTACAAAAAAATGAGAAAAATGAAAAATACAAAAATATGTGTAGGAATAAGTGTATATATTTAAAAATGGTAAAGACGGGGCTTTTCAAAATTATTGAGTCTTTTAATTCCCTTGACGAACACTTAGCTACTTTTCAAGGTTATTAGTCGAGGGGGATCGAGATTCTTAGTTTTCTAAGTGCTTACTTGTAGCATTGCGTGAGGACACGACAATAGTTTAGTATGGGGGATTTTGGTATGTGCTTAATTACACATACCATTTTCCATTAAAACCGGACTTAAATGACCAAAAACGTACCAAAAATACATTGTATTTGTATGTTTTCACTTATATTGTGCAGGAAACGGATATCCGACAAAAGGACGAAAAATCAAGCCAAAAACGACAAAACCGAGCACGGAATGGAAAAGCGTGGAAAAGCCAAAGTCAAATCGAAGCCAAAGTCAACCCCGACAAAGTCAAAGCCAAGAAGACATCAAGTCAAAGAAAATACAACTTTAGGGACCAAAATTGCCAAACCCTAAAAGTTGTAAAACTACAAGGACTAAAGTTGCAATTATGGATAATATAACTTTAGGGGCCATTTCTGCCAAACCCCTAAAGTTATACACCAAAAGGACCATTTTTGCAAAACACATATATAACTTGAAGGGCTGTTTTTGCCAAATCCAAAATTCAAAACACCACAAGGACCACCAGTGTAATACAACATTTCAACCTTAGGGACTAAACTTGTCCTTTACCCAAACTTTTCCCCTGCACCCTTTATAACATATACCCTGCACCCTTAAACCCTTGTTTCCCGCCAAACCTTGAACCCCATGTACTGTTCCTTGTCTTCTACCTTACACCTTGCAACAAGAGACAAATAACCACCCCCACAACAAAAACAGCTTAACTCACCCCCACATGGGCTTACAATAAACGCTGGCAATCTTGAGCTGTTTTATTGGACGAATACAAATGAAGGGCTAGGATCATAAGGAGTGGGCAACAAGCTAAATGAATGGTCAAGATTAAGGCTTTGAAGCCTCTTAGCAAGCTAACACAACAAACACAAAGCAAAGGCCTGGACAGCTTATAAAAGGAAAAAGAAGACATAAAGTAGAAGAGTAGTTTTAGTTTTAGTTTTTTTTTTTACTTTTTAAATGTTTTTATTGTCTTTCAAATTATGTTTTGAATCTTGTAATCGTTTACTGTTTTTAATGAAAATTTAAGTTTATGTAAAATTTGTCATTGTTTTTTTAAACTGCTTAAATTGTTCTAGCTTATTTCTTGCTTGAAATTTGACATAAGTCCCTTTAAGCTTTTAACAACTGTTTTACTCATAAGGGCTTTTACAAAAGTTTTTTATCAGTTGACTATTTCATTAAAGCAAGAACAGGGTATCCTGATTGTAGCTTTTGGATGAATAAGCAAAAAATGGATGGCTTATTTGGTTTAGTGCTTATTGGTAAGCATTAGGTTGTATTTTGGGTGCTGAACTATTGACAAAAGCTAAGGACCGTTTGTTGAATACGGTCTTGGAAAGGAGATGCCGTTAGTGAGATATAGTTCTGAATTGTCTCTATTTTAAGTTCTTATTCCTGCAATTCACAACTTCTGTGCTATACTTAACACTTGCTTATTGTATGCTTATTAGTATGCATACGTATTGTGCTTATTTATGTACTTTTATGCTTGTTAGTTTTTATTTATTGCTTTGATATCCTTTGTTAGAGTTTTTATGCAAAACTGTCTTTAAATGCTTATTCTGCTTATTGCATTATACGTTTCTTTCACTTTTAATGCTATTTCTTTGTTTTCTTTTTTTGCTTCTAGACTGCTAACTTTCCATTATCCATGTTAGTCATTTTTTGTTTTTTTACAAACTCTTGCTTAAAACTCCCAAAATCAGCCTCAATACTCAACTTTTTGTTTTTAAATACTCTCTTCAAGTGTATGAGTGATTTGGTATTAGTTGACCTAAAGTTGTGTGCGCGATAAAACTGAGTTATTCAAAAGTTTTGGGTCAGGCTCTGGATCCTCTTTAACAAGCTTCTTTAAGCTATTTTAAACTGTTTTTTAAAAGTTTTTGTTGTTCAAGTTTGTTTTAAGGTGATTTTCTATAAGTTCTCTTCCATTCTGAATACATGTGGGTCACAAATAACAGTTTATTAAAGAGTTTATTGATTTATGTTTTCCACAAAAAGTCATTTTTTTATAAGTATGTTTCTGTGAGGTTATGTTTAGTTAGTATACATGCAGTAGAGTCAAGTCACCTAGGTTTTCTTTTGTCTTTTCAAAAAAATTTGATCCTGGTTATACTTCGGTTAAGTGTGGTCGAAAAGAGATTCATGTTGAAAACCTAGAAAATCTGCGCAGTTCCCTTGATTAAACTGTCATTCTTAGCTTTAAAAACTGTTTTTTTTTCATTTCAAATTACCAGCAGCTTAAAATTGTTTTTAGCTCTTAATTTTTTGAGCACAAGCTCACCTCAAGCTATGCTCCATCTGTTTTTAAGTTTGCTTTTCCATTTTGAGATTTCTTTTCAGCCTTATTTATAAGCTGGCTTTTAGCCCTTTTTCTTTGTCAAAGCTCCCCTGGTGCTAACAACACCTTTTCATCCCTCTTTTATTTGCTTGTTTTTGATTATATCCCTAGGACCTTTGCATATCTTTCTCATTTCACCATAAGCTTGATAATAGCTCTATAGCGGCCACTTAAGCCCCTACAGGTATCTACCATTAGCAGCTTTAAAATTTAAGTCTCAAAGATGTTGTCCCTAGAGCCTGCTTCTCTACCTGCACTTTGCCCTCATAGCTAATTTTAGTTTATTCTGGCACTAGAGAGTGCCTAGTTTTATCACTGGCTATCTTTAGTTTGTTTAATATTTAGGCTTATTAGTGACACTTCAGGAGGTCCTATCTGCTTTCTAAGCTTATTTTATGCATTGACTTAGTAGATACATTGAACCCTACTAGCCTTTACCAGATTAAGACCTTACGCACATAGTGCAAAAAGTAGAGTTTCTGCTCCTTTGAGTTTCGACTTATATTTTTAGCTTTTGCTTGTTTGCTTATTCCATTGTGCTTAATTTTGTTTGCTTTAGGCTAATTCTTCAATTTTAGGATACTCATGCTGTGTTAGCTTTTTAGGTTTCTTCAATGAATCTATCGAGTTTTCAAAAGCCACTAGTGCAGTACTAACTCCAAGACTGTAGCCACTGCGCTGAGCCTCTTTCTGAGAGCGATTACAATTCTACTTCTCTCTCTTGTACGTGAGCTCAAAATCTAAGTCTTTGTGCTCATTAGACTTTGTTCTACCTATTAGTATGTTATAGCTTATTTGCTTTGTTCTCTTGCTTAATGACCTATAATAAAGCCTAACTAAGTTAGCTTAGTTCCCCTTGTCTATATCAGCCCTTATAGGCGCACACTGACGAGTTTGACTTTTGCTTATTCCTTGGCTATATTTGAGTTAGTTTTATTTCATACTACGATATTTCTTTTTATAAAGATCTTTTTATTTTCGCTAATGACTTTTATTTTTTAAAAAGAAAATTTTGAAAAAAAAATGTTTTATAAAAAGAGAGAGGCCCAGGCTCGACCCCTGGACCTCCCCCTTTATACCAACGCCCTAACACACAAACTCATACCGCTGTGCTACAATAGCTCATCCGGTATGAGTTTCTTTCTTTAAATATATAAGCCCAAACAGCCCAATAAGCATCCAGCCCATTTTAGCTTAATAACAGCTTATTCTTAAGCTGAATTTTCAGTTTCAAATTTTTCTTAGGATCTTTGTAGTTTAATTGATTTTCTCTAAATTTTTCAGAATTTTTTATAATATTTTAATATTTTTTAACATTTATTTTCTTTAAAACTGTTTTTTATTTATAATAAATTAACTAAAAATCAAAAAAATATTTTTCTTTTTTAGAAAATTTTATTTTTTTCATTTTGCACTTAGGAAAAATAGAAAAACGTTCGTAGGGTCATTTGGCTATCTTTGACAGCACTTTTTAAGTAGTCCTTGATCTGTTTTGAAAGGTTTTTAGTTCCTAAAAGTTGTTTTAAAGTTTTTTTTAATGGTGTTGAAAACTGATGTGATAGATCAGTCTACAATAGCTTATTTGATTAAGCTGATTAAAACAATCTCTTAAGTGTGTTATGGAGTCCTCTTTAACTATCAAATGCAGTTGTTTTATTTGTTTTTTAATTTTATTAAGTAGTTTTAGAAACTCAACCCCATATCTTTTCCATTCAAGCATTGATATTCAAACCGACTTTCGGTTTTCAAATTCACGCCTCGTTGGGACTACGACCTGGAAATATCCTATACTACTCTCGGTTTCATTGATTTTGTAAATATTTATAGGTATTATATTTATATTTATATAAAAAGGGTTGAATTTACTCGAATCATAAGGCGAACGTTGTGGCTGATGAATTAAGTAGGAAGGAGCGGTTGAAACCTAGACGTGTAAGGGCCATGGCAGTGACTATCCAGGCTGGAATGAGAGAAAAGATACAAGCAGCCCAGAGTGAGGCGCTTAAGCAAGAGAATGTAATTATGGAAAACCTGCATGGCCTAGATCAACAGATGGAAAAGAAAGAGGGTGAGAGTTTTTATTTCATGGACCGTATATGGGTTCCATTAGTAGGAAGTGTGAGAACGATGATCATGGATGAAGCTCACGGGTCTAAGTACTCTGTGCATCCTAGAGCGGATAAGATGTACCAAGATCTTCGTGATATGTACTGGTGGCCAGGAATGAAGAGAGATATTGCTACTTATGTTAGTAAGTGTTTGACATGTTCAAAGGTAAAGGCTGAGCATCAAAGGCCTTCGGGTTTACTGCAACAACCTAAGATACCTGAATGGAAGTGGGATAAGATCACTATGGATTTTAACACTAAGTTGCCTAGGTCAAAAAGTGGGCATGACATGTTTTGGATCATAGTCGATAGACTGACTAAGTCGGCTCATTTCTTGGCTATAAGAGAAGACTATAGTACTGGAAAATTGGCAAAGATCTACATTGATGAAATAGTCGCGAGACATGGAGTTCCTGTGTCGATTATTTCAGATAGAGATGGACGATTTACGTCGCGTCGCTGGCAGACTGTGCAAAAAGATTTAAGGATGAGGTTGGATATAAGTACGGCTTATCATCCCTAAACGGATGGGCAAAGTGAGTGTAACATTTCTCATTTTCGCGTCATTGCACGACTCTATTAATGATCACCATTTATTTTAGTCCGATACGGGTTTACTTTTAATTTTATTGTTAAGCTAAATCGCGTACACTGGAAATAATCATTTAGCGTAAAC
>BQNB010119372.1:0-20824 GCA_026074375.1 Tanacetum coccineum
GGGAATGAGAATGAGGAAGGTTAGAGAACATAACCTGTGAATCTTGAGCTTGGAATTTCCTTTTATAGAATTGAAGGAAGTACTTATTGTTTTAAACAAGAAAATAATCATATCTCTTGTAAGAAAGCTAGGTAAAAGTTAGCGAAACTTAGAACTCGTTTTGATGTGTATAGCAACTAGTCAATCGAGTAATGCGTTGTTGAAACCTCAACGGATGGTCTAACAGTTAAATTTTGACTGGAAACTATGTTTTCTTACCTACTGTTCAAAGATGGGGGGTTATTATGAGAAGGCAACGACATGTCTCTCTAACACTTTGTTCTCAAGTTTAATTTTGAAGAGAAAAAAAAGAAAAGAAAGGAAATTTAAGCAAATTTGTGTTCTTGAGTTTTTTTAAGGAAGGAAAAGAAGGAAAATGAAAGGAAATTGTTGGCTAAAACTTTCGTCCCAAAAATGGGAGGAAATGGAAGGAAAGTAATATTTTGCATGTCAAAGACATAATTGTCCTTTCTTTTTTAACTTGAAACCTCTCAAACATGGGCATAATTGTAATTGAATCAACTTTTTTCTTTTCTTTTCCTTCAACTCAAGAACACAAATATTTTTATTAACTACTTAAAAATTTCTTTCCTTACCTTTCTTTTCTTTTCTTTTACTTTCTTTTCTTGTGGTTTAAAACTCGAGAACGCAGCGTTAACTTGTAATCAAGTCATTGAACAAATAGTCACTCAATGAGTTACTTTCAAGATATTCAACATGAGTCTAAGAGAAAGACTCACCATTCACTGAGGCGAAACTCGGTGCATGAAGTCCCTGAACCAAAGAAGAATGTAATGAGTTCAATGAGTGACGACCAAGGTTATAAATAGCGTGAGGCGTGGCGTGGCGGCATAGCCAAGCCTCAAGCTTTAGCGTGAGGCGTTGCGTCATAGCATTTTTAAGGCGTAACTCAAGGCGGAAAAAAATATTTATAGAGTGGTCAATATTAGTTAGCTACTAGGCTTAAAATTGAGTTATGGAGTTACTAAGCCCGAATCCCATACAACCCAAATCATAAATACTTGTAAATAAGCTCAAGTCCAGTATATCTCTTAAAAGCTACAAAAAAAGGCGCCACGCCTTGAGCTATAGTGCGCGTTATCACGCCTTATCACGCTTTATTGCACGCCACGCCTAGAGACGACGCCTTGGCCTGTTTTGTAACATGGAGGCCATGCCTCGCGCTATGGCGCGCTTTTTAGAACCCTGGTGATGACAATAAACTCATTGAATCCAACCTGATCTTCTCATCAAAAAGACATTGAAGATTTAGACAGATGTTTAAGTAACTGAAGAATAAGGGGGATATGTTTGAAAGGATAAGTACAAGTCCTTATCAACTAAATATCAACATAGCCAAGTATGAGTAGTTAACATAACAATTTTCAACACATTTATACCAGAAGTATGTTTGTCCATTACTTAGAATAGACAATTATAATAGGGACAAATTACGAATGTACTTTGTCCAGCCATTCTAGGACACGCATCTTTTCCCAGTGGTTAATACCCATCTCTTAGCCTATAAATAAGATTGTTATAAAGGGGTAAAAGTAAGTTTGTGCATTTAATATTGAAACATTCATAAACACTTTTACTCCACCAAATACAACTAAGTCCCTGAATCAGTATTCAGTTGGTATAGCTTAGTTGTTACTCAAAGTATAAGTTAGGTTTTACTATGAGTTTAGAGAGTAGATCACATACACACTTGTCATTAAAATCGGTTTACTTATTCACATATAATAATAATTTAACATTGAAAACCTTGTGTCGTTTACTTTAAGTTTTTACATCTTGTTATAAGCATTTCATTACATCATTTAAGCATGGAACTAGGTTAGATTAACTTTGTAGTTAAGCTAACTTGGTAAAAGGGAACAACGAGTAGCATCGGAGCAGTTTCATTTATAAAACCATTTTATAAATCGTTAAAAAAGTTTTTATATTTAAGATCCTACCATGGCTGGAAGTGATGTACCTCAACTTGTCGATGAATGAGGTAGAAGTTACTCTGCTTCTTGCTCTTAGAATTGAAGTTGGTAAACTTACTAAGTGGAAAAAGCATGTTATGCTACTTAGTTGGGATGGAACCCTATTACATTACATGTATTCAAGGTTATAAATAGCGTGAGGCATGACGTGGCTGCATGGCCAAGCCTCATGCCTTTGCGAGCCATGGTGAGTCATACGTTTTTAAGGCGTGACTTAAAGCGGCATAAAATATAAAAATATTTATAAATTTATATATTTATATCATATTATAGATATATTGAGTTTACAAAAAGTGTCATACATAAGGAATAAAGTCAAGAAACTATCTTTGCATGTAATCTTTTTCATTTCTATATAAAAATACAATTTTTTATCGAAATTGAATTCAAAAAAGCCTCCACGCATCACGTTTTATCGCGTCTTATCATGTTTTTTCACTCCTTATCTCACGTCAAGCCTTAAGCCGAAGCCTTGATCTATTGCGTGGCGTGGAGGTCACGCCTCGCGCCTTTGCGAGGCCTTTGCGGTGTAATGTCACGCCTTTTAGAACCATGCATGTATTAATGAAGGTCTCTTTAAACCCAAGACTATTGAAGGTTTACCTAGACCTGAGGCTCAGTGGCTGAATGATGAGAGGAGGGTGGTCAATCAAGACCAGCACCTTAAAAGCAACATTATATCATGTCTACCAGATGATATAATGAAGTCAGTCATTAAATGTGCTACAACTAAACAAACTTGGTACACAGCTTTGAATGTCCCTTAGATACCAAGAGAAATAGGGTCATGGACCTAAAACTTGAGTATAATACTTTTAGAGCCAAAGACTCTAAAAAGTCTCTCTAGGACCTTCACCCGTTACAAAACCATATCCGCCACACGAAGCCCAACGCCCTTCGCGGTGTGCCTTTCGATGAAACTAGTGCAGAGGTAACACTTGACTAGGTTCAAACCCACGTTCTCCACTCTATCAAGGCTTTTCTGCCAAGATAGGGATCGTGGTACACAAACCCTTGTAATCTCCTTAAATCGCGGGACACCCTCACGATCACCACCAAGTAAGCATCACCTTGTTCTAACCTATTTTCATCACCTATAATTTGTGGCAAGGTGTTCTGGTTTGATTTACGCTCTCAACACCTACATTATACTTTACACATACTTACTATCATCAAAAACCCATACTTACTGTAACCCATGCCCTTTTTGCGTTTAGAATATTCTAATTTAGTCCTTCGACTATTTGACATTTGTCAGTTTATTTAGAATATTGTAACGTGTTGACGGTGGTGATTTTATAAGAATTGTGGTAATTTACGATTTATTGTGCGTAATAAGCCTTGTTGGAGGGTATTATTTTGTTATGTATATTCCGGGTGGTTGATGTGTCGTTGTGTGGTGTATAATTTTATGATTCAAGTTTTAAATTTATATTTTGCCGACTTAACCAAAACAACACTTTAACGGGCAGTGTACCCGGTCGGTGGTAGATTCGTGGTAAGTAGGGTGTCGAACACTTGAAGCGAGGTTAAATCTCTCAATTTATTAATATTTTGGTTATCTAATCTAAGTTAATTATAATCTGAGTCATACCTATGCTAATCCTATGTTAGTTCTACTCCTAATTCTAACAGGTAAAAGGGGGGTTTCAGCCTAAGAGACTGGCATAGGTTTGGTTGGTGACTACAATCAATTCAAGAGCGTTCAAGCCTTATGATAGAAAACTGTATTAGCCATCATTAATCCGATTAGAAGTTAGTTTGTTTATTCAGTTCAATGATTACTTATCTCGAAGAGATATATCATTCTTAGACTTAGGCAGGACTTCATCCTAAGACCTAGACACATTAATTATGTCTCAATTAAAGCATCCACATAAAGCATCCTTATTTGCTGATTATAATCTATCTTAGGGATTAAAGCAATGGTGATCTTGTTAAACCCTAGCTCATAGAGACTTTACCCACTTATTGCTTAATGACAATTTATACACTAGTAGTCCACTTGTCTAACTATCTAATGGAATCAGAACATTATTTGTTGAATTATCTAGATTCACCTACTAGTCAACATGTTCAATAAACCAAAGGCAATTTTCGTTAACTAGTTAAGCCAGAAGCGTATCCTTAGCACGATTTTAGAAGGACAATATTTGTGATCCTATGATTCTAGATGTATAAATTACTATATGAAGAGATATCCCGACATCTAGATTACTTGGTCCGTATCACTAGATCTAGTTGAATGATAGGTCGCATACAAAAGCATGTAAACAAGTATATTGATAAACATAAACAAGCTTACAATGATAAATTAAGCAATCAAGATATAAACAAAACCAAACATTCAGATCTTCATAATAATGGCTAATATACCCAAATATTTAGCCATTACAACTCATAAATTAAATAGTTGAAGAGTAATATGTTTAAGCCGAAGGTAAACAAACCGAGATTATAATGATACCAAAACTGAACGATACAAAAGTATAAGAAATTACAACACGTTGCTCCTATGATTGGAATGCGCTGCAAGACCTCTTTCTGCTCTGTTCTCCTTTGAAAATTGAATTTTGTTGTTTATGTATCGAGAATATGGTTTAGGCACCCATAAAACGTATTTTGAGTTTTGTATTTTAAAAGGTTAAAAATGGAAAAGTCGGTGTCGATACGCTATCCAATGTAATAGATATGGAGTATTGGGGTTTTTTGAAGTAGGGACCACGTTAGATATCTTCCAGAATACTTCACATACTATAGTCTCCAAGTCCGGCGTATTTTCTTCAACTGGATGACGTATTGAACTTGTCTCCTTTATGTTCTTTGGTGAGTGCAGACACGGATACGCCGTATCTTCCTTGATGGATACGGCGTATTGGTTGTCTGAATAGTAATCTTCAAAATATCTTTGTTTAAGCTCCAGAATGCGCGGCTTTTGCTAATATTCACCAAGTACATTACTGCAATTCTTAAATATAAACGATTAAGTAACAATTATTTGCAATAATTATACAAAATGGGTTAATTACATGGGATAAATGATGCTATAAAATAGACGTTATTTGATGTCATCAAATATCCCCCCCACTTGAATCCTACTTGTCCTCAAGTAGCCTTTAGAAGTTTATAAA
Source organism: Tanacetum coccineum (assembly GCA_026074375.1). Lineage (NCBI taxonomy): Eukaryota > Viridiplantae > Streptophyta > Magnoliopsida > Asterales > Asteraceae > Tanacetum > Tanacetum coccineum. Next base: position 5,165 of record BQNB010119372.1, read on the forward strand.
AATGTATCCCTAAGGATATTTTCGGTTAAAGCATCTATTTGATCTATTACAAGTACACAACCAAACACCTCACGAAATAGGAAGATGAAAACACTCAAATCACTCAACTAATCTATGTGGTAACATGTAACTAATTTGCCTAATTGCACGGTCGTGACGAGTATTCTATCATAAGGTTGGCAAGGATACACATCTCCACCGCTAAAGCTAAGGAGTAACAAGTTTATCGATACCAATATTCCAGGAGGGCGACAAAGACCACACATACACACCCATAACGGCGGGATAGACACATGTGACTGCTCACTCCCACCTTGAATAAACTAAAGAGTAGGGCTAGTAGAGTAATACAGGGTATGGATCTTCTAACTTTCACCAATAGTAATAAACCAACAAGGCAGCTGAGACATCCATACATGTCCGTAACGACGGAATAGACATGCACGCTCGATCACATCCTCATTCACGTAAAACCCATGGTTAATGATTAGGAAAGGGAAATAAATTGTTGTTAAATAAAAATTACGAAACAAATAGATTAAGTCTAAAATACAAGTTGCTAGACACTTTTTTCCCGACCGTTACCATGATAAAGACATAACTATTTACAACGTCTTGATCATAGATCAAAAACAACAACCTAAGTTGGCGTTCCCGTAACGGTCAACTTCCCAATCATCCCATACTTTACATACTTTACAAGGCAAGTGGCGATATCTTCCACTTTATACAATACTCTACATCGTCAATTTGTATCAACGAATAATCGATCCTTCATGTAATTCCTTCGGTAGTTGCGAAACGATTATCTTCAAACTTTCTTTCTCTTTTTTGTTATGATTTTTCTAATTTTTTCGATTTTTTTTGCTAACACTATACTACGAAACTCGGTGTAATTTCACCATCTTCACGATCATAATAATTCTAGATAATTCCTTCTGTAATTCTTCATTCTTCGGACGTACCATTAATTACGATGGTAGTAAAAATACATGAGTTTTGACTATAATATACATTCCAATTTGTGATGTGCAAATTCTTCCAACCATACCAAAGATAGAAAATTTTGACACAAGACTCGAGAAATACAAACTTTACACTTTAAGCAACTAGCAACTATAAATTAAACTTAATCTAACAGGGTAGGCTAAGGTGTAAAGGTGTAACAAAATAAATAATTGGTGTAGTTCCTAAAGGATTGGCTCTACGGGTTGTTCTAGGGGTACCTTACTCTTAAAATGAGAGTAAACAAAGGGTTTATACAGGGGTTAACTAACCAGTGTAATTAGTTAATAAGCAACATGTAAATTCGATTTGGGTGTAATCCTAAAATTTACCAATTTAAACAAGTTACTCCATCTAAATCCATAGTACTTATCACTGCGGTCTTGAATAGATATACCAAGCCAAGTTCTAAAGTCTACAACATCACCGACACACTCATATTTTGTGGAATTTGGGTAAACATTTGGAAACGGATAAGGTTAAATCCTCACAATATCTAACAAGGGTTATTATGTGCGGGTTATGTATCAAGTAATTTCATAAAAGTATGCTTGATTTTTTTTAAATTTGAGCATAATTTAAGTATTTTAGTGTGAAAATAGGACTAGTATACATTCTAATTCCATCCCCCACTTAAATTATACAACGTCCTCGTTGTATAGATAAAACATTAAATACGGGAACTAAAAATAATTAGAATGAGAAACTCCCTTGATATTTTCTTGGTAGATTCTCCATGTTGAGTTATTGAGCAAGAATTTGTGTTGAACATCCGTATTGAGATTTCAAGACTCCAACACTTCAAGATCTCCAGATTTGTAAATTCTCCACCAATATTTGTCGATATTTCTTTCACGAGGTCCTGTGTAAAAATAGGAAAAATGTGTATTCCTATCTTGGTACCTACGGTTAATTTATACTAAACTAAACAAAACAGTACAGGATACCGATATGTCGTATCCATAAACTGGAATACGCCGTATTGAGAAACCCGTAAAAAGTCTCTAAATACAGGTCAGTTTGTTGAATACGCCGTATCATGTGCATGAATACGCCGTATTGACAGAACTGACAATAATATTTTTAAAGTGCATAAAAAGTAAAGAATGATAACGTCTAGACAATCAATACGCCGTATGGTATGGAGCGGATACGCCGTATTGATGCATGGGAAGACAGACTCGATAAAATTAAAAAACATTCCGGGTTGTCTCCCGGGAAGCACTTTTGTTTACAGCGAAGTCTTTAAGTTAGACTTTTCTCTAGCTTCTACACACTTGAAATCACTCTCTTTCTCCATTCATCTCTTTGGTGTGAATACCCTGCTTGGTTCCGTACCATATTCACGAACTATGGTGCTGAACTTACTGCCAGGCTTGATTCTATCATACATAAACAAATCAAAACGTCATACCATGATATATATACAAAAATATAAGAACCTGTTTCAAAGTTAGATACATCACGTGATGTGTGTTTTCACAAGCTTTAAATTTATAATAACTAGAAATACCGATTTTGACTAAAAATACAACATTCAGGCAAGTATACCCTATTCAAGTGTAATATAGTTTAGGTAAGTCCAGGTCATTCCATCAGATTTATAGCAATTCACAGATTATTTATCAAGTAACAAAGCTAATTGATTGTCATGAATCAAATATCCAAAACGTGTGTATAAAGCAAGCAAGGAACAATGCATGATTCACATAATATAAAAGATAGAGATAGAGCGAGACTAAATATAAAAGAAATCATACAAGTCATATATGACGGTAATCATAATAACAAGCATATCTATGAATGATAACATAGAATCCTTTCGGCCTATATACTATATCATCACGAGTGCATTAAGAATGGTTTATATCAAATATGCATACATATGAATTCCTCCTAACCCGGTCGATCAACATAAGGAAGGGTCTTAAATATAATTCTACTTAGGTTATTTATCAATTTACCACACGATTCTCATAAGTATGATATTGATACGTCATAGACAACCGGTTCAAAATACACCAAGACAATTAACCCTTTTGGCATATTTCAATTGCAATGATATACCAAAAGATAAACAATTATCCAAGCAAGATAACATCAAATTCATAAACATGTATATTCATAAGTCATAGAAAAATCATCCAAATATTATATCATGTTTCACATATGAGAACAAAGTAATAATACCAATATTTCAACTACAACAACCACCAACCCAAAACTAATAGTTCAATGATCAACCAACAACCAAATGCTACTAAGATAACTCGGAATATACCAAGTAACTTCTAGAAATCCGCAACATATCACCAAATGGAATGTTTGGTAACAAGGTTTATGGTGGTGAACTTTGGAGAATTTGGTGTGAATCCTCTAATAATCAAAGTGGAAAGTGTTTAGATTCTGGAAATGTATGGTATGCAGTCTAGATATGGTGTAAGAAATCTAGAAATTTATGGTGGAGAGTGGTGGTTTATGGCGGTAGCATGGCGGTGTAGAGGGGTGTTTAGATCATTGGATCCTAAGATCCTCACCACTCCTCCTCTTCTCCAATGATAGTATGAGTTGTGTGTGTGTAAGATATGAAATTTCCTGGAGTTTTAGGGGTATTTATAGGGTAAATCTTGCTTGGGGACCAAGCAAAGGATGTATGTGGACGTTTTTAGGCTAAATTCATGTTTTTAATGCTACAGACTGAAAGTGCGACGTACATTTTTATTTATGCGCCGCACATTGGGTGTTAATGCGGTCAAAGTTATTATTGAAGAAAAGTGCGCCGCACATTGGGAAAAACCGGCGCACTTTGGTCACTTTCAGTTCTTGGCCTTCTTCATGGTTGTAGATAATTGAATTCTCTTCGCGTGGCCGCTTGAACGAACTAAAACGGAGTTTGTATGACCGAGTTATGGCCAAAACAATGAATAGGTGTCCGGAGATCTTTATTTTCATGTATTTCTTCGTTTAAGCTTCAAATCTTCGTGTATTCTTCCGTTTTCTTTCATGACACATTCCAAGAACCTACAATAGTAAATATACTTTATTCTCTACCAATAGTTCTTATAATTAACCAATAAATATACATAAAAGCATAGATAACGCGTATAAAAACATGTATAATTTGAGCGTTATTAAATTCCCTCACTCTTAAAACTTTGCTTGCCCTCAAGCAAATCTAAGAAAAGAAATTTAGAAATAAATTCCTACATGACAAGACAAGAAAATTTATATATATTTTTGAATTTTGATATTTTTATTATTATTATTTTTTTAAAATTTGTTATTGGGTGTGAAATTATCGAAAATATTTTTGGTTTTTGTAATAAATAAGTGCAAAAGGCGAAAGCACTCCCCCACACTTAAGGGTTTGCTTGTCCTCAAGCAAAGTAAGAAAAAATAATAAGCTTTACAAAACAAACATAGAGTTATGAAAAATATTTTTGATTTTTAATATGCGAAAGCAGAGATGTTTGACAATACCCAATGATCTTCAATCTCTAATAACATGACTAACCACCTCACGAATAAGAAAAAGTATAATTTACTGAAACACTCGTATGTGATGTAATAGAGGGTAAAAGAGAAATCACACTCAATTGCTCAGACATGATTCATTTCATACCATATGCTTGTACAAGAAACAAAACTGCACCGACATGGCGTAAGCACCAGGTATAAATATCAAAAGAGGACTATTATTCGGGTTGTAATGTACATGCTAAGGGTTAATAAGGGTGTGGATAAGGCATGGGAAATATATACTGGAAATAGTTTTATAATAATACATGTCGACAAGTCCAAGAAACCCATGTTGCTAGTTACGACAATCCACAAACTTGCGAGGTATCGAACAACTCAACTATTATTCATATTTCACTCTTTTTATTTCTTTTTTTCACTCCACTTTCACACAACTAACAATTCCCCCACACTTAATATAAGTTTTCACCACAAAAAATACGAAACACGAAGCATGCACTCTTCATCTTCGTTGGAATGGTACAACACTTAAAGCAAAGTGCGAACAAACCATGAGCAAAAATCAACCAATCATACCAAGCAACCATCAATCAACGATCGGGACTTTCGACAAGGGGTTAAGGCTAGGCTAAAGGTTATATATTTTCATTTTTTTCATTTTAGTGGATGAGAAAAATGAATAGAATGGCTCAGCAAGTTAAACTAGGGGTATCTAGCACTAAAGATGAGTGCTAACAAACGGGTTTTTTTTGTGGTTAGCTAATCAGTGTAATTAGCTAAAAGAATAATATGTTAAATGGAATGGCTATTTGGTTTAATCCTAAGTTGCCTCTTTATCATTTAAAAATACCTATATCACGCGAACGTGATCTTACTGCGATTTCGTAATGATTTCAAGCACAAATTCTAGAATCAATAAATCATCGGCACACTCATATAATTTAAACCGATACTAATGCTCCAGAAAAGACGATAAACTACAAATACACAGCCGTAATGACGGATGAGACACTTGCAATTGCATTCAAACCTTAACTAGAGAAAGCTAAAGGTAAAAATTATTTCCATAAGATTTAAAGGCGAACCTCACATTTTTGGAGTAATGGATATAAATACGCAAGTAATGTCATCGATCCCGAGTCAAATCTGCTCTATCAATCAGGACACATCTCTGGTTTCAAAACTTTATTTATTTATTAAGTTGTATTCTAATATATTAACCTGAGTGACAAAAGAATTTAAGAACAAAATTAGATTTTTAGATTATAGAGGGCAAAAGTTTAAACTTTTAATAATGAGTCTAATTTTTCAATTCATTCCCCCTCACACTTAAGTTGAGCATTATACGTTATCAGAAAGCAACTTAAAAGTGGGATAATGGGATAAATAAATAGAAGAGAAATGAAACTTCCCGGGGCTCTTAAGTGCTCGATTGAATTCTAAAAGATACGACGCAAAACGGAACGCCAGGAATGTGTATTCTACCACATGTAATATACTGATCCAAATATATCACTCCCCCAAGTGATAAGCTATCACCACTAATCCAAGCTCCATCTGTTTATTATATCTGCAAAATAGACAACTACAAAAACCGTAAAATACAAAAGCGCACTTTAATAGGCACTACAGTTGCATTTAGCGTATGCAACAAGTCTTTAAACCCCTCGGTGTCCCGAGTGGACGAGTTATAGTCTCGTGAGGGTTTCCAGCGAACAAACCCACAAAGTTCAAAAACAATTTTTATATTTTATTTTATTTTTATTTTTTATTATTTTTAGTTATACACAATTTACTAAAATAAGCACACATGAAATCTTTTTGGATTTTTAGTATTTTTAGACACACACTAATCAAGCACATAATTATTGTTTAAGGTATCAAAACTTATAAAAAAATATCACATATAGAGATTAAAACAAATATTTTGGGTTTTTTTATTTTTAAGCATAAATCAAACATACAATAATTATATAAGGTATAAAACAAATAATTAACAAAATTATATATATTTTTTATTATTTGTATTTATTTTATATATATCTTTTAAATTCATGACCAGAAGTGCGTCACACTTAAAAGAAAGCGCAGCGTACTTCGCATCTAATTTTTTATTATTTTTCAAAAATTCAAATATACTAGCGCGGCAAAAATTTAACAAAAGTGCGCCGCACACAAACAAATGTGCGGTGCTTTTATTATGATAGAAGACATATTTTTAGATTTTTACTTATTATTTAATACCACAAATACAAACACATTCACAAACACAGGCAAACACAAAATAGACAAACACAAACAAACCAACTAAACAAAAGGAAATACGAAACTCTTTTTTTTAATTTCTTTTTATAGTTTTGACAAAAAAAATTACGCAAGCAAACACACACAAACAAGAAAGCATGTAAAAATAAAATAAAATAAAAATTACAAGTACTCACAGAAGATAAGAAAAAAAATAAAAATGCATCTGATTTATTTTTATATAAAATCAATATTTTTGGATGTTGAGAAAACACGACGCACTTAATAACAAGTGCGGCGTACTATGAGTTTTGACAATAATTTTTTAGAATTTTAATAGATGCACACAAGAGAAACTAAAATATAACAAAAACATGTTTTTTATTATATAAACAGGAACATGCCAGTAATAAAAAATAAGCAAAAATAATTAAAAATCTTTTTGATATTTTTTTAATGACAACCTAAATATCCATAATTGTACAAGGCATAAAATCATATAAAATAAAATTTTAAATGATCACATACCTGAGACTAGCAATCTAGGGGTTTTGTTTGGGTTTTGATTTTAAATTAGATTATGTTTGTGAAAATTTGCAGAAAGTGCGGCATACTTGGGTAAAATACGACGTACTTCCTGGGTTTTCAGGAAAACCGGCGCACAAATTGTATGTGCGGTGTACTTCCTGAAGAAAAATGATTTTTTTGTTCAGTTTGCCAGAAAACTGTATGACGAATGAGAAGAGGATTATCACAGGACAAGTGCGGCGGTTTTGGTGTGAAACCAGCGTACTTCCTACAAAATAACAAACAGGAACAGGGGAAGTGAGGCGCACACATAAATATGTGCGCCGTACTTTCTGCAACAACAGTCATATTTTAAGATTTTAACGAGATTTAAACACACGTAAGATGCACAAGACTAGCAAACAATCTGCAAACAACTAAACAAATCCTCGACAGCGGCGCCAAAAACTTGATGTGTGTTTTCACAAGCTTTAAATTTATAATAACTAGAAATACCGATTTTGAATAAAAACATAACATTCGGGAAAGTTTACCCTATTCGAGTGTAATATAGTTTAGGTAAGTCCAGGTCATTCCACGAGATTTGTAGCAATTCACAGATTTTTTATCAAGTAACAAAGCTAATTGATTATCACGGATCAAATAGACAAAACATGTGTATAAAGCAAGCAAGGAACAAGGCATGATTCACATAACATAATAGATAGAGATTGAGCGAGACTTTATATAAACGAAATCATACAAGTCATATATGACGGTAATCATAATAACAAGCATATCTACCAATGATAACATAGAATCCTTTCGGCCTATATACTATATCATCACGAGTGCATTAAGAATGGTTTATATCAAATATGCATACATATGAATTCCTCCCAACCCGGTCGGTCAACATAAGGAAGGGTCTTAAACATAATTCTACTTGGGATATTTATCAATTTGCCACACGATTCTCACAAGTATGATATTGACAAGTCATAGACAAACGGTTCAAAATACATCAAGACAATTAACCCTTTCAGCCTATTTCAATTGCAATGATATACCAAAAGATAAACAATTATCCAAGCAAGATAACATCGAATTCATAAACATGTATATTCATAAGTCATAGCAAAATCATCCAAATATTATATCATGTTTCACATATAAGAACAAAGTAATAATACCAATATTTTGACTACAACAACCACCAACCCAAAACTAATAGTTCCATGATCAACCAACAACCAAATGCAACTAAGATAACCCAGAATATACCAAGTAACTTTTGGAAATCCGCAACATATCACCAAATATAGTGTTTGGTAACAAGGTTTATGGTGGTGAACTTTGGAGAATTTGGTGTGAATCCTCTAAGAATCAAAGTGGAAAGTGTTTAGATTTTGGAAATAGATGGTATGTGGTTTAGATATGGTGTTAGAACTCTAGAAATTCTTGGTTGAGAGTGGTGGTTCATGGCGGTAGCATGGCGGTGTAGAGGGGTATTTGGATCATTGGATCCTAAGATCCTCACCACTCCTCCTCTTCTCTAATGATAATATGAGTTGTGTGTATGTACGATATGAAATTCCCTAAAGTTTTAGGGGGGGGTATTTATAAGGTAAATTTTGCTTGGGAACCAAGAAAAGGATGTATGTTGACGTTTTTTGGGCTAAATTCACGTTTTTAATGCTGTAGGCTGAAAGTGCGGCGCACATTTTTATTTGTGCGCCGCACATTGGGTTTTAATGTGGTCAAAATACATTACCAAAGGATTGAGATAAAGGAGGGAACGAATACTCGGTCAAATCATAAACGATCTCCAAGAATTATGGGTAGTAAAAATTTGTGTGTGTGGGAGTGAAAAAGTTATGGTAAACCTCAATCTAGCGTATCAGAGGGGTTTTTATACCCAAACTCGATACGCCGTATTGATTCTTGATTAATATGCCGTATTGGCAAATTTTGTTGACTTAGTCAACTTCTAATAAAAATAGTAGATATGCCGTATAGGTTTTGACCTAATACGCCATATCCATTCTTGGAGACCAATTTTCCTAATTTGAATAAAGCAAAGAAAACGTACCTTGGCCTCCGCAACATCCTTGTATAAACATCATCCTTATAATACCATTTAGGGTCGAACGAAATGCCAAACGACACATATAAATTCATAATGAGATAGAATAACATTCCGTTTACGTAATAATTCCAAATCACGATATTTACATTTAATTTCATGACAAAATTTCTCGTTCTGAAAGTTTTATTGATTTTATCGTGACTTGTTTCAAAAAGCATATTTGACCCTTGTGTAATTTCATTACCTCCCGAAGATTGTATTATATCGACTTCATTATCATCATTGTCCTTTTCCGATTTTAAACCATTAGGATGAATTATGTTGAAGGGGAATAGATCATTAAAGTACAAAGCGTTTTGTTCCTCTTTATCATATTCAGACAATGATGTTTCATCATTCAAATCAAATTTATCGATATGTTGAGGGCTTAAAATCGGTTCAGTTAATAAATCTGATTTAGACGTTTGAGCATCATTGTAAACAATGGCTGGAAATTCCTTCTCAAAATCTTTAAAGAAGTCTAAATCATCAAAACAACTGACCGTAGGCTCAGGTGATCGAAGTGAAGGCATATTGACTTTTTTATTATCATTTTCCGAATCCGTTTTCAAATCATTGGTAGAAACTATTTTATAAGAAAACGAGTTTTTGTCAAAAAATACCGTGTAATCTTCATCGTCGGAATCGTCAAATGAAATTCTGAAGTCAATTTCATCATTAAGAGAACTTACTGTGGGTTCACAAAAAGTGTTTTCTCATATGATACCTCGTCATTAAAGGCTATAGCTGAGAATTCTGTTTCAACGGATCTGAGGTCGTGAATGTCTTCATTATACCAGATTTTACCATACTTAGCAGTTTCCCAGTTAAACACTTTTCCACATTTTCGAGCTTTTTCTTCCTTGAGCCTGATGTATTCCTCCATAGTAATGTTTGGATCGTCCATCCTATAACAATCTTACTAGAAAAACTATTAAATAATCAATACGTCATATTCAGTGAACTGAACACGCCGTATCACACAAACAGAGTAAGCAAACAAGCAGGAATATAAACTAGGGTTAATATACAAAGAAGTTACTATACTTTACACAAAAGTTCGCCTAAGTTACTCAAGTTTTGTTTTGTTCATCCAAGTTACTATTGTTTGCGTAACCGGTTATTTAAGTTACTGACTTTATTTTAATTTATGATTACCGGTCATTGATCTGACGTGACAAAAATAATATCAATTTTTTTTAATTTTTTTATTAGTTGACTCTTTATTTTATTTATTTGATTTATCGATCCCGTCAAAAACAAAAACCATGAAGTGCTTGATCATGACCACCACATACAACCTAGCAAGAGAAACAAGATTCATTATTTCTAGCATCCGAAACATGGAGATAATTCAACCCAGATTGGTGATCATTTGTTAGAACATGCACGGGTTCATTCTTTTGGCTCCTTGTTTGGAGCCTCTCTTGTTTATAAAATCTCAGCCTTTTCAAAAAAAAAACACTAGTGACTTAGTGTAAAGCGAAAAAGAAGTGAATTATAGACCATATGACATTGATGCATACCAAAGCCAATGAGGTAGTACTAGAGATCTTAATGTAATTGTGGCATCTGAACAAGCAACAACAATGATAATTAAATATTTCCTTTGATTTTTTCCTTCTTTGACTCTCTTAAAGCCACCTATTCCAATAATAAAGCATGGGAAAACAGTATTAATATATGCATAAGTGGGTCAAGATCGTCAACAGATAGGAAAATGCATGAGAAAGAATGAACCAGATTTGGGGGAGAAAGGTTTTGAAACAATAATCTTTTTAGGGGTGTAATATAATAAAGTAAGGTGGGTAAGTGGTACCGAAGAAATAAAGATGGACTGACTAGTCAAATGGTGAGTTGTAAAAAATCAATCCAACGTGGAGACCAATTTACTTATGTTAGCCGGTGACCCATCAAAAAAGTAATGGGAATAATTATATTTGAGTTGATAAGACAAAACATATGTAAGATGAAGGACTTAAAATGCAAAGGAGGAATTCTTTAAAAGATGGAAGATTTTGAAGATTTTGAAGATAAACTTAAATGTTAAAAAGATTTATTAATATCTTTATTTGTTTTTATCCTTTGTAAACCTAATATCTCTAGTATATAAAGAGATATAGGTCGTATAGTTTTCTATGTGTCAAGATGTAAAACACAAAAAAGTGTGTGTGTGTCTAGGCGTCAAGTCCTCTAAGTGGATGCCTAGAATTTATGTGTTTTAGCCTCAAGGATCTTTGATTCCTTGTTATAGTTTAGATAACACGTTCTAGAATTGATCATCTAGAATTGGGGCTGTTAGGAACGTTTGGTTATTAATGAAGAAACACCTTGTTGAATATCATTGTTCTTATGTTAAATCCGCTATACATATTCTATGTTCAATGTTATTGTTAATCCTAGATATAAGATCTAAACAATCTGAGCTTTAAATGATCTCCACAATTAGTATCAGAGCCTGGTGGCTTGTGATCTAGGAATTAAAAGGTTGTTTTGATGTCGAATCTATAAAGGAAGAGTGGTCATGTTTTCTGTTTTTGGTGTTTGGTTCAATTCATTGCAATTAGGGTATTCGCAAACCCTAATTTAATAAAAACAGGAATGGTGATCATTAATGTTTCTACTAGCTTTGGTGAATCGATCATTTGATTGATGATAAACCCTAGTAGGGATGCATAACATACGACATCAAAAAGGAAGCAACAGAAGTCTCAATGTTTAAATTAAGGAAGGTTATGCGTAACTTTTGTTTATGATTTATTATTGATCGTGGCACAATGGATGGCAACACCTATGTCAGAAGGAGCAACATCGTTTATGCCAAAGAAGATTCAAGTTACACAGGTTAATACTGCTTGAGATTGATTACTTGTTTATGCTGCTAATTCGAGTACATGTATTACTTCTTCTAATATTAATGTTGTCAATGATTGATTTTTAAAGAACAGTAGTAACAATGATAAGTTTATACTGCCAGTTGAAACTTAGTACTATTGGTTTATGGTGTTAGTACTGCTAGTGATAAGCAGTTACTACTGCTAGCTTTAAAGAATAACTTACAACTAGTAGCTTTAAAGCAATAATAAGTTTGTACTGCTAGCTTTGAAAAGCAGATTGTTTAATACTGCTTAGGCTTATTATGATTATACCACCAAGACATTAGTACTGGTAGAGTTAGTACTGCTTGACGAGAAGAATTAGTACTGCTCATATTGTCTTAATATTGTTGGCAACAAGAACTTAGTACTGCCAGCTTTATACTTAGTACTGCTTATGAGTACTTAGTATTGTTCTTGTTACATTAGTACTACGAGAAGTTTTTGTTAGTACTGCTGCGTGAATACTTTGTACTGCTGACATAGAGAGTTTCTACTGTTTGGTTCTTGGATGTTTTAAATGTTCTTAAAGGTTTAAAAAGGCTCGTATCTTTAGATTTATTAGAAGAATTGGTTACGAAGAAGATTGTTTATCACTTATTTGAAGATGAAGTGGGGTTTCACAAGTTTGTGTTCTTATCATATGTCAAATGGCTTACAACATTTGGAGGTAACTTGTTCGTGCTTACAACGGTGTGACAAAGACTTGTCAGAATCTAGCAAAGGTGTGTGATTTTTCTTATGGTGATCAATGCTCACATTTACTATCACTTTGGTTATGTGTCTCATAGAAGATGAGGATTTTTGTCAAGAGGTTGCGATCTACTTATATTTCACAGATTTATTTATAAGTTTGGAGTCACGTGGATAGTACAAGACATAAGACATAAGTTTGGGTTGTTCTACTTCTACATCAAGTTCGTTATACTTAGTTTTCTTTATCAGTAATCATTACATAGAGCCTACATTCAAGAAATGGTTAACATATGGGTTTCAAGGGAAGCTTAATGTTAAAATGTTTAACCATTTATATGCTACATCAAGGTGAAGGTTTTTACTACTGTTAGTTATTATTACTACTGCTAGTTTAAGTTTCTACTGCTCAAGTTCATTTATCTTAAGGCGCGTCATGAAGGGTAATTTGAGTTGTTGGAAGGATGGATTGGAAGTAAATATAAAATGACTAATAAAAACGGTTTTAAATAAATTTATAAAACATTTACGAAAATTAGTCGAGTGAATACTCATTTCTATTAGAAAAATGATTTAGAAAACAATGGCATAAGTTTCGTAATTTAAATCGTCCGTTAAGTCGCTCAAACGAGTCCCGAACCGATAATTATCAAAACTATAACTAATATTTACAAAACATACCCTGGACTATTTAGCACTTGCTGATTATTACTTAGTTGTATATATCTTTTTTGATGTTTATTTCAAGTAATAATGAAATAAACACACACAGCCTTCATCACTTCCACCTTAGATCAATTGTTTTTCTTTGATGATTTGGTTGGTTACTCTCCCAACATTAGCCGCATGCCTCCACCCAACCGCCGGCACACCCCACCGACCACACACCACCGTCGCCGGAGGAACTTTTCTGGCCAAGACCAAAAGTGATTCCAGCAATCACAGTTCTACCCGATCCTCACAAACATGGCGCCTCCACGCGCCTCCGCCTCTCCTCCGACTGCCTCCCCATCGACGCCACCATAACACCACCACTTTCATCATCATCACCATCATCACAGCCGCCACGTGCACCGCATCACCAACAGGCCGCACCACCTCGCATCTTAACCACCACCATCGCCTTAAGCACCATCCACCACCGAGGCCATCCTCGCAGCCAACACATCGGCACCACCAAAAAGGGTGCTATGGTTCTATCAACACCAAGAGGGTGCTTTGGTATTAATAAACACGAAAAAGGTGCGGATTCGGACAGCCACACCGAAAAAAGGGGGGGATTATTGTTGTTGTGGCAGTCCTCAACCCATGATGGTGCTTCGGGTTTTGGTGGTTAAACACCACCACAAGGGGTGTTGTTTTCTGTGGCAGCCCACCCCAAGGGCGTGTTTGGTTGTTCGGTGGCAAGAAAGTCACAAAAAGGGGTGTTTGGTTTGGGTGGCAGCCGCCACCGGGGTGTCGGAGTGGCTGTGGACAGCCGGGTATAGCCGGGTCGGGCGTCGGGTTTGGCTGTCATTAACAGCCGGGGAGGGTGTCGGGATTTGGCTGCGAAACAGCCGGGTATAGCCGGGTTGTGTGGGTTTGGGTTTGCGTTTGGTTGGAATTATCACAAAAAGGGGTGTTTGGTTTTAGGGATTAACGCAATAAGGGTGCGTTTGGGATAGCAGAAATACACAAGGGTGTGTTTGGTTTAGCAGGAAAAGCCGTATAGGGGTGTTTGGTTCGCGGGTCAGAACCACAGCGGGTGTGTTTGGGTGAGCAGACTAACCGTAAGGGTGCGTTTGGGTTAACATAAATTGGCTATTGACTAAATGCAAAACGACAATTAAATATAACATAAGGTTTTATATATATTAAAACCGGATAAATAATGGTGGTTAAATGGTTAAACAAATATGATAATTATTATTTTGCGAGTTTAGATATAATAACGTGAATATATATGTATGTTATATCTGAAACACGCGGGCATTTGAAATATTGGAAGGCGAATGATTGCAACATATATTGATTAAGGGAAAACGTAGAGTTTTGCGAAAACGGAAAACGTTATATAAACGGGAAAGTCATGAAGAAATTTTATATAAATTTCTATATTTATTAATGGTTCACTAAAACTGCTATCATTTTAGAAACCGATAAAAGGACTATGTTATATTTTAAAGATATATTAAAATATAACTACATCATAACTTGACAACGAACGAAAACTATACTTTTACAATGAGATAACTATTTTAGACACGATCTGTCGAAGAAACGAAATATAATTTATAAAACATTAATTTATATTTTATAATGATTATAAACGGTTACCAACATCGGTTGTTTAATTCATAACATTAAGACATGTGTCAACTTTTATTCAAAGTGTTTTTATTAATTAAATGGTTGTCAAACTAATTGGTTTAATTAATTATTCACACTTATTATATAATACCTGCAAGGTATATTATACTTTTCATTAATCTTTGGATTGATTGTATTTGCTATATAATTCACGATAGGAATTATATAAGGGTATTTTTCATAAGTAATATATAAAGAATATATATTACACACTTTGCGTATATTTTTAATTTATTTATTTAACCAACCACCAAACCATTACAAAGTTCAATCTAAATCTTCATCAACGTGTAGCGTTGATGTAACCATTCATCGGGAAACCCAAATACGTTATCCTAGGCTAGTGGGGCTTAGCCGTTAAGATTAGTTGCAACTTCT
>BQNB010119373.1:4477-20824 GCA_026074375.1 Tanacetum coccineum
GGCACCAACGTGACGGCTCATAGGTACTACGGCAAGAATTGCGTTTTCCCTCAAAACACAACATGAAAACGCCAAGTGGACAATGAGGGTGGTGTTTTCGAGTCTTGCGCCGTCGTTCTCAACCCAAATAGTCCTTTTTTTATTTTGTATATTAGCGAGTTACACGTGGGTATCTCATGACACCAAATTTTAGTGTTATAAAAGAGAAAAGTGTTTTTTTGTGTTGCGGTGGATTTTGGTTTTATAAAAAAAACTAATAAGGCGACATCAATTTTCCCACGACATCAACGGGTAAATGGGCTAAACTATAACGGGCCCAGGCTTAAGGTTTTAATAAGCTAACGATTTCGTGTGATTATGTTTCCTTAATTACGTTGTTAAAATTTAGTATAAACAAGCATGATTACCCGCGCGTTGCTGCGGGTCGTTAATTTTTTTCGCATTGTTGCGAGGCATTATTATTATTTTTATTTTTTTATTTTGTGCGTGTTTATTTTTTCGGCCTCATGTTTAATAGTTTGTTTTTTTATATGGGCTTATGTGTGGGGCTCATGTTTAAAGGTTTCTTTTATTGGTTATACGAGTTTTTTTTTAATATAATTTTATGGGAACATGGGCTTTAAATGATAATCGCGCGTTACTGCAGGGCGTTTTTTTATTGTATTTTGTGCGAGTTTATTTTTTCGGTCTCATGTTTAATAGTGCGGGTTAATTTTTGCGTTAAAATTTTATTTTTATTCTTTTCTATTTTTTATTTGTGCGGGTTTATTTTTTCGGTCTGTTTTTTTATATGGGCTTATGTGGTGGGCCTCATGTCGCAGGTATTTTTTTATCTGAATAAACCAATATTTTTGTAAATTTTTTTTTCTATTTTGTGCCGAGCGGTTTTTTTTACATTGCCTAAAAAAACCAAAAAACCTAAAAGAAGAAAAAAAAAGCCAAATGGGCTGGCCCAAAGGGCTGAGCACTGTAGCGCGTGGAACAAAACTACGCCGTTTTATTCCGTATATGTATATAATGAACCCGCGCGTTGCGGCGGGGCTAATTTTTTCCCGAATAATTTTTTTTACGTTTCGGGGGGGTTTTTTTTGCCGATGCGTTATACGGGGCTAATTTTTAATATTTTCTTTTTTTGTATGATTCGGGGAAAAAAAATTTGCGTTGGGACGGGCTAATATTTTCCCGAATATTTTCTTTTTTTGGGACGGTTTTGTAAATTTTTTTACGGGAATTTTTGTGTAAGAAAATCGTAAATAGTTAAAAGGTGAGGGTCCGTTTTGTATTTTTTTTTACTTTGGGCCAAATTTTAGGCTATTTTTAGGGTTTTTTTTGGCTAATTTTTTCCCAGATATTTCCTTTTTTTGTATGATTCGGTAATTTTTTTTTGCGTTGAGACGGGTTAATTTTTTCCCGAATATTTTCTTTTTTTGGGACGGTTCGATATCTTTTTATTTGGGCCGATGAATGTAAAAAAGTTGTGAACAATAAAAACTTGACGTGTTTTTTTTGTTAATTTTTTTACGGGATTTTTTGTGTAAGAAAATCGTAAATAGTTAAAAGTTGAGGGACCGTTTTGTATTTTTTTTAGTTTGGGCCAGATTTCAGGCTAATTTTGAGCTAGTTTTTTTTTTTTTACTTTGGGCCAGATTTTTTTTCCCTCCTACTTTGTGCATACAAATTTAAAAAAAAAACAAAAACAAAATAATTTATAAAAAAAAAAAAAAACTAAAATCGGACTAGCACAAAATAAGAGCCCGTTACTGTAGCAAAATGACCCACTGTCAAAACGACAGTGGATTTGTCACTCAATGTGTATATTAGTAATTAGATATTCGTTTCCTACCTTCAATCGATCAGTTTTATACATAAATTAGGATTCTTTTTAATAGTTTTCTTTCCTTATAAATACTGATATGTATGACGGTGGTTTCCAGTCAATCATATACCATTAGTTTTCTTAATTAGTTCTTTTCAAGTATTCTTGTTTGAGACGACTCCGAGCGTTGTCTTCTCCAAATCTATCCCGTGTTGATAATGAAGATGAGCATTTTATTGATGATTTTCGTATCGTTTAACCTAGTTAACAATCTTGACGCGTCATTGAGTCGTGTGATTAAACCTTGATTTAAGGTCCAAGTCGACTTGTTATATAACGTTCGTCATTGAGTCGTGTGATTAACCTTGAATCTAAGTCCAAAGTCGACTTGGTATCTAACCGTCTGATTAATCACGTTGATAAGAGTGGAGATGGAGCTGGTAGTCAGAGAGTCTCGATTGGCGGACGTAGAATTTTACATCATCATCATCATCATCATCGCCATCATCATCATCATCATCATCATCATCACCATCATCATCATCATCATCATGGTGGTGCCAATGCCGGGAGCTTTGACACACTGGATTTAATTGCTTTGGGCATATTAGTTGTTTATTCAGTAGTTTACGGGTTAGCAATCTGTTTGTGTTAACGTAGCTAGGATATTTATGCATAGCTTGTTATTTAGACAATGACAGATTTTGTTTTAGCTCCCAAGATTAACATGATGAGATTTTTAGTTATAATTTATAATTCTTAGTAAATTACGTTTTAGGACGTGTTTGATGATATACATTTGTTAATTGTTCGTTTTTGTATATTTTTTTTTTACTTTGGGCCACATTTTTAATGCGAATTATTAGCTATTTTTTCGACAAATGAGTTGTATATTTGTAAAAAAATAAATTTATATGGCTTATGTGTTGGGCTCATGTTAAATTTTTTTTTGCTTATGGTTTTTTTTAATATAATGGGTTGTAGTTTGTGACACTGGTTATTTTTAAATTATTAGGTAATCGAACATTATTTTCGCGCGGTATTTTTTTATCTATTAAATTCGGAACTTTTTGTAATATTTTCTATTTTTAACTCCTACTTTTGATACAATTAAAAAAAAAACAAAAAAAACTAAATCGGTAGCCCGATACTGTAGCAACACGGCCCACATCAAAACGACTGGTTTTTGTATAATTTTTTTTATAATTAATAAAAAAAAAAGGGCTGGCCCAAAACGAGAGCCCCGTTTACTGTAGACACGGGACCCACTGTCAAAACGACATTGTTTTTATTTCTTCCCTGATAATTTTTTTTTACTGATTCGGGGGTTATCTTTAGGGCGATGCGTTATTGCGGGACACAATATTTAATATTTTCTTTTTTGTATACATTCGGGGGAAAAAACGTTGCTTTGGGACGGGCTAATTTTTTTCTCGAATATTTCTTTTTTTGGGACGAGTTTTGTAAATTTTATACGGTAAAGTTTGCTGTAAATGAAATCGTAAATAGTAAAAGAGTGAGAGTCCGTTTTTCTATTTATTTTTTTTTTATACTTTATTAGAGCAGATTTAGGCTATTTTTTGATTTTTTTTTTTGGCTAATTTTTTTTCCCTAGATATTTTACTTTTTTTACATTCCGGGAATTTTTTTTTTTACGTTGGGACGGGTTAATTTTTCCCCGAGATATTTTTCTTTTCTTTTGGAAAAAACGGTTTATTATATTTATTATCGATATCCTTTTTTTAGCGCCGATGAATTTGAAACTAAAGTTTGTGAACAATAAAAATATCTTGCGTTTTTTTTTGTTAATTTTTTTTACCGGTAATTTTTTTTCTATAAGTAAATCGAAATAGTTAAAAGTTGACGACACGACCTTTTTTTTTTTACTTTGGGCCAATTTTGGGCCCCATAGTTTGTCGACACAAGTGTTATATTATTAAAATAATTTTTATATGGCTTATGTGTTTGAGCCGTCACACGTAGCACCTCAACTTCTATAAGTAAGCGGTCTTATAGCTGCTTACTTGCTCATGATTGGTCTTTATCTTTTTAATAAATTGGGTATTACGTGTTGTGACCATATCGGTTTTATTTTAAGTATGATTAGATTGATATCGAATACTTAGTCTGTTTCCCGCGCTCTTAATTTTCGTTACATAATCTGAGAAATAAAAATCAAGAACTGTTGTAATATTTTTTTTTCTAACTCTATCTTTTGCATAACAAAAATTAAAAAAAAAAAAAAAAAAAATAACCCAAAATGAACGAGCTGGCCCCAAAATGTGGCAGCCCGCTTTACTGGAGAAAAAAGCCACAAACCCGCCGCCGTTTTTGCACGCCTAAAAGTTATCTAAATATCTAGTACAAAATAGGGGCCGATAGGGGTTTGAGCCCATAAATCACTTCAACAACCCACATTATTTGAGCGTACCCAACTTTTTTATTTAGTTTGTTTATTCTCGCACAGAATCACATCCGAGGGTTAATTGTTAGGAGATAAAAATATAAAATGTGGTCTTGGAATCATAGTAAGAAGTATGGTGGTATGGATGTTCATGGTTAGTATAAAGGTGTACTTTGATTGTATTTGTGGGTTATTAAAGAAACGGATTGTGGTTGATAGGATTATGAAGGAAGTATGGGATTTTTGGAAGTGATGGTGGTGGTTGTTAATAGGAGGGTTATGAAATAATAGTGAAGGTTTTTGGGTTGAATATATTATTATGGTGTATTTATAGTTGAATTATTGAGAAGGGTGTGTAGGGTCATTGAAAGAATTGTGTTTGTTGTGTTGGGTTTTGAATGAGAATGAATGTGGGGAGTTTGGTAGATGATTTGTGGGGTGGATGTGAGATATATTTTAAGGATGGTGGGAGGGTGTATGTTTAGTAGGGAGGATGGGTAGTTTTTTGTAGGTAGGATAAGTTGGGATGATTGAGGTGATGAATGAAGGAGTATTGGATTTTGATAGTTGGGTATTGATAATTATTGGTAGTGTTGGGGATTAGGGAGAAGTATGTTTATAGGAGGATTTATATTGGTAATTGGGGGGTTTTAAGTAGTATTGGTATAGGTGGGTATTGGAGAAGTGTGTGGTGAGGGGGAGTATATAAAGTTGTGTAAATTAGTTGGTTGGTAAGGATGTTTTAAAGGTTTGGATGGTGGGTTTGGTAGGGTGAAGGGGGTATTGGGTAATTAAAAAGGGGATGAGGGTTTTAATGAAGTTAGTAGTTTGGAGGTTTTTGTGGGGTTGTTTTATGGGTGAAAGGGGGGTGAATTTTGATTTGGTATAGTAAGGTGATTTTGAGAATGGATGGATTATTTGTGAGTATGGGTGGTAAAGTTGTGAGATAGGATAGGTATAAATATGGTATGGAGTAGGGGGTGAGAGTAAATAGATAATAATGTATGATAAGATTAGTGTTTTTTGATGGAAGGTGATTGAATGTTAAGTGTTTGTAAAGGGGGGTAGTTGTTGAGGTGTTAGTTATTGGGGATTGAGTAGTGATTTTTATAAGGATTTGGTAGTAAGGTAGATGGGTGTATAATTGGTTGGTTTGATGGAATATTTAGAATCTTTATGTAGGAGATGTAGTAGAGAGTTAGTTTGGTGATAGAGAAGGTGGAGGGAATTGAAAGGGGTGGAGTATAAGGTTTCGTGGTTGGAGTATAGGATATTTTTAATTATAGGTTGATTTAATTGTATTTTTTTATTTTGCTTAATTAACGATTAATAAATTATTTTTAGTTAAATTAATAAATTAATGTGAATATATCAAGTGACTTATCTATAGATATTTTAAATTAGCTTATAGCGTAACAAAGTTCATAAAGTACACGGGAAAATGGGTTCTATTGAACTGTTTTGTTGGCATTACGATTAAAACGAATACGTAGTATAATTAAGAGGTAAAGAAAATTGAATAGTGGGTTGAGAGAATTGGTATGGCCTTTATTGATAATTTATTATATTTAAGTAGGATTTTTATATTAAAGATTTGTAGTTATTTTTTCAGAAAATAATTAATACAAAATTATAAAACCAAGATAATATTAATATAAAAAAATATATAGAGAGTAAATACCTGATATAACAATATAAAAAAAATATTAAATTGGTTCAAAAGACAATTAGAATCTTCTCCTCTTGTCTCTCGGCATATCGATAACATTTGCCACCCTAATTTTGATATAGTAAAGAAGGTGAAGATATGAAGTTGCGAGCGTGATGTCTTTAGGGCAGTCTAAACTTTCCTTTCATTTTTTTCTCTAAATCCTACGACTTCCTAATAATTCATACTTAGGACTCGTCTCCAAGAATGGAAAATGTCATTTATGTACATTTTATCCTAAACAACGAAGCTCAATTTTCTCGTTCTTGAGCAAAGTCCTATACACATTCAAAGTTCTGAATGCTCAAGGAATTTCTAAGAAAATGAGGTAAATAAATATTACATTATGTCAGTTGAACACAATTTTTCAAGTTATCTCTAAAATAAAATTTCTAATTCTTTCCAAAATCATTGCTCACCAATCGCCCACTCCATGTTTCCAATCTTTTCTATAAGTGAGGGAGTTATAATAATATATTCTACATTCTGCATGCACTCCGATTCTCCACAACTTCATGTTAGGCTCATTGAATTCCGACATTAACTTGTTTTTAATTTCACTAAATTGTGCAAATAAAATTGTAAACACATATGCAATTTTTGAGGGGTAGTATAGTATTAAAATGTATCAATAACGGATTAATAACGATACATCTTCAATCTATAATTGCTTCCTAAACCTTTTGCATGTGCAAAACACTTCATAATATGGTGCAATAGACGTTTTGGAAACTCCTGAAAACACTCAAGGTGTCTCAGAATATGTCACATGACACGGTATTATTTTTCATCAAATGGTAGTTATGGAATCTTCATGGCTATAACTCAAATGAACCAGACCAACTTTATTTTCAAGGAGTATATGCATTAAGTTTAGTATACGTTCCATCAATACCAGAACCGAGATCTAACCCAAACCCTCCATTAGATAGTAAAGCCTATATATTGAAAAAAGATAAAGTTAAATAAGAAATCTACTAGATGGAGACTAGTACTAACAAACCCAACAAGGTAACTAGTCCATTAAGTCTCGGTAAGCACTAAGGGTTAAGAATTAAAAGAATTGTAGAGATATGTGAAAAGAAAGAACCCTCGCATATAAAACAACCTAGGCAAAACCTATCAATGCTAATCTTTCGGTAAGCACAAAAATATTCGATATTGAAACAACCATCATGACCCAGTATGCATGCACAACCCTCCTTAGCCACTCAGAAATCCTCGTTAAAAGATTTTTTTTCATTTCTCACAAAGATCAACACATTTCCTAATCGCTTTCTCATTCCGAAATCGTTAGATTGAAAAGTGGCACCGCTCCACCTCTTGATTACCAAATAACAAATGTCACTTATAGATCTAGAGCCAACGAATCCACAAAAAATCTCACTAACACAAATTCCATTATACAAAATGTAGAACATCATTATAACAACATTGGTATCATTAAGTCCTACCATTATACCTTTATAATGCCCTAACATCAGATGATACTTCATTAGTATTTCACAGTGAAATGGAAATCCTTCTTGAGCCAACATCAACTACTCTTGGGATACGTACAATTCTATATTGTAAACAAACTTGTGTCAACTGAATGAAACGATGGTGCGATTCTATGTGAATCAAACTTGTTCCAGTAGAATGAATTGACGACTTCAATTCAAAAGATAGCAACTACTATTCAAACTTACCGGTTATCTGCTTTGAGACCCTCCGTAACGAAGACGCTAGTGCAGCTTAGCTGCAAACCCTTCAAGAGATTCTTTTGAATTCTACCTAATCACATGCAGTATTTATATGATTAACGGGAACCGGTATTGCAACCGTTATCGAAAGAATACAAAGACACTTTCGTCCATATATGTTTTATCTCAACATATACTTGCAGTTTTACCTTAAGTAGCAGAGGACGATAGCGCGAGATACGATCCATATTCAAGACCTACATCTCGAATCCACAAAGATAATAACATGATGAAACTCAAAGAACTATCAAAATCTTACCGCAATCTCTATGAACAAGCACTTCCTCATAAGAACATGTTTGTGTACTAGTAATCATGTTTAAAAGAAAATGTGTGAGGAGATTGTTTAGGAACTTTTCAAATCTTAGCATGAGGGAGGAACACAAGATCCAAGAGGCGGCATAAAATTCAAGGATAAAGATTTAAGATCTCATTACAAAACAAATCAAGCCATACCAACATATTAAATTTGCAAAAATACAAGTTAAAGATCAAGATCGCAAGATCACAACATGCAAAATGAACTTCAAAAGAATCCCAAGAATAACTCCAAGACTCAAGAACCACAAGAAGATGCTACATTTAATGACCAACCCTTAGAAATTTTTCCGTGTATTTATTAAAGTAATGGTCATCTAAATATTTCCAGCCTGTATAATAAACGTAGTTTACAGGAATTTAGTTAAGCTAGTTGGGCCTAGTTGTCAGGCTCAAGCCCATTTGTATTAAGTCCGGCCCAACACAAAGCCCACAAGAATAGTCCACTCTTGTATCTCTATAATGCCCTCTCCATGTTTGAAGGGTGTTCTTCTCATTTTTCTTTTCATAACAAGTAACCATTTTTCTTTTTACTTTCTCCTCTCTAAATTCTTTCTATTTTTTGTTTGTTTGGTGATGAAAATGATATCCAACAAAATTATATTTTTTTATTGAAAAATTAACACAAACAATAACCAAATAACACTATTATAACTACAAAAACAAAATAAAACTTTATAATAAGTAAAGGGAAATAACAGTTAATGGTTTTGGTGTTTAAAAGTGTTTATTGAGCTGATGATAGGTGTTTGGTTTAACTTCAGAATAAAAATAAGAAAATAAAAAAAAGATGTGTACAACCCCAGCAGAATCGAACCCCGACCCTCCCTACAAGTCAACGTACACTCCAACAACCTAATCGTTTAATGTAATGCATTTCCTTTTAAAATAATTTAAGCTTCATTTTTTGGCTATACTTTAAAAGTGCTTATAGAAAACTCTTATTAAACCGTTACTTTTTCTCCCTCTTCTTATTTTCAAATTGGTTCGAACTGTTAAATTTCGAATTTAGCAAAACTAAAATAAGGTTTACTTATTTTTAAAGCTTTTTCGTGCTTATTTTTAAGCTAAAGTTTTTTTAATAAAAGTTTTCATTATTAAATATAGTTTTAGTTTATAAAAAGTTTACAATTTTAATTAATAAAAATAGTAGTTTTTTGATTAGCTTATTATTAAGCTAGCTTATTGCTTATTATCTAATGCTTAATATTTGCTCAGTTTTGTGTTTGTCTCACTTCACTTTCTCTAAGGTAGGGGTGAGCATCGGTCCAAGACCGGACCGAGACCGAATTGGTTTAAAACGCCAGACCGAGGACCAGACTGAAATGGTATGGTCCGGTCCGGGTCGGCCCGGTTCGGTCTTCGGTCCAGTCCAGTCCTACAAGGCTTAATGTTCGGGTTTTTTGGTAAGACCGACTGGACCGGACCGTACCTGACCGACCGGACCGAAGACCGAATTTGTCCAAAATGCCAGACCGAGGACCAGACTGAAATTCATTCGGTCTGGTATGGTCGATCCAGTTTTTTGGTACGGTTCGGTCGAACGGTCCGTATGCTCATCCCTACTCTAAGGCGTGGAGTTTAAGGGTTAAATAAGCTAGACATTTGCGTTAGAGCTTAATTAGATTTTATAAAGCTAAATGGTAAATCTCTATTCAACTCTCTTCGAGGATACGACCCCGGACTAATAGTTATTACTTTTCCTAAAGTAATTCTATCTCTAAACGGTAATTTATTACCGACCACTTTACATGCGTCAGTCAACTATTACGGGTTAAAGGATATAGGTTATTGGTTACACTTAGGGGTTAAATTAATATGACCAATGATAACCTAATGCATATGACCCATGACCCATGTGAATTAGCCATTGTCACCAGTAATGCATGGGTCCATGACACTATAAGCCACTACAACCTAATGCACATGACCCATATGATGTTAAATACCCATTAGTTAATGTGACTAGTTATAACCTAATGCACATGACCCATGACCCATGTTAATTACCCATTGTCGATCACTAGTCATGTATTGGTCAATAACATGACCCATGACGTACACATGTTAATTACTCATTGTCACCAATCATGGATGTGTAGTAACATGACACTCTAAGCAACAACAACCCAATGCATATGACCCATATGATGTCCAATACCCATTAATGAATGTGACCAGTGATAACCTAATGCACATGACCCATGACCCATGTGAATTAGCCATTATCACCGGGCATGCATGGGTTCCATTACACTACAAGCCACTAACCCAATGCACATGACCCATGACCCATCCATTGTTAATCACAATTGTCGATCACAGTCATGTATTGGTCGATAACATGACACTATAAGCTACTACAACACAATGCACATGACCCATAACCCATGTTAATTACCCATTGTCACCAGTCATGGATGTGAATTAGCCATTATCACCGGTCATGCATGGGTTGTACGGGGCTTGGTAGGTGTGTATATTATAGTTAT
The DNA here is from genome assembly GCA_026074375.1 of Tanacetum coccineum. NCBI lineage: Eukaryota > Viridiplantae > Streptophyta > Magnoliopsida > Asterales > Asteraceae > Tanacetum > Tanacetum coccineum. The sequence goes on from BQNB010119373.1 coordinate 14,961, forward strand.
AGTGTAAAGGTTATATGAATTATATTGAAGTTATTTAGTAGTCGGGTTACTCGGGTTGACCTGAATAAAGTGTCGGACCAGAAAAACCCACCTAAATAATTTTATTTGGTTCTGGGAATGACCAGTTTTACTCAAGAAAGATCAGACCGAATAAGAAAAAAGAATGGACAGATGACTGAATGAAAATATGTTTGATCTGATCTATATGCGGTCTATTATGCCCAGCATATACGAGACTGTTTGCATAAAAATTTATATTATCAATTTGGTGGTAAAATTTATTTGTTGTCAAGGCATTAATTCTTCTGTAAGTTTTAACTTTTTATAGTAAATTTTAAAAGGTTTTTCTAAAAGTTATATTTCCATTCCCCCCCCACCCCTTCCCCCCCCCCCCCCCCCCCCCCCCCCCCCCCCATCTTGAATATTTCATTATCCCGCTTGGATTGTTCCTCAAAATCACCAAAATTTAGATCTCTCCGTCTTTTTTTCCTTCCAACCCCATTACTTATTCAGTCAAACCATATCCATCACCAACTACACAATTCCTCTCTGTGGAAATGTAGGGGGTGAATACGTTTCCATTTAAAAAACATAAAACGTTTTGTATCAAATTATCCATCAAGTTAGATGCAATATGATGAGTGTGAATAATTCATCTATATCCACTAGAACATGTCATAGCAATATAAACACAATCATAATGTTAACTTCTATCTATGACACAATCATCATCCAATTAATACATAGCAACAATCAACACACATATAGATCTAATGCAAGTATAAATGTAAGGCGATAAGGTAAATAAAGATGTAAAGCGAAAGGTAAAAGAAAATGCAAACCGGACGCGATGATTTATAGTGGTTCGGTCACGAAGCACCTCTTCGCCCTACTCCACTCCCCGAGTACCCAACTCGAGAGTTACTTCACTAGTCAACAAGCTCCCTTTAGGCGGAGAAAACCAAACACAACTAAGCTTACACCGATTTCTGATACTAAGCCATGTCGAGTTCTAATCTGTAGCTAGAACCAATTCTATCACACTAAACCCTCTTACTTCACAACAATTCACAACTTCTCTTCACCACACAACCTCACTTCACTTCACGACTTCACTTCACTTCACGACTTCACTTCACAACTTCTCTACCCTTCACAACTTCACTTCACAACTTCACTTCACTTCAACTAGACACTAACAAGATCATCCCGATCTATCTAAACTATTGACGATCATCACGATCCAACTATACACACCATGATCACCACGATCTAACTATTACACAAGTTTGGAATACATGGACTCGATCTATACATTGTGAATGTAAGACATGTCACGAATGCACTAACTAAACTACATAACTTCGTATCTTAATGATAACGAAAGTTCTTCTCTTGCACTTGGAGGAATAAGCTTGAATCACTTGGAAACAAATGCTTAAGATTAAATGATCAAAGGAATGGAAGGGATTTATAAACTGATTTAGAACAGAAAGAAAGTATGTCAAAAAGGTGAGAAAATCAGCGGGGAATAGTCCATTATTTATAGGCAAACTAGGGAGGTTTTATGTCTGGTCGGTCCCCTTAATTAGGGTACCGGTCCCCTTAATAATTAAGGGGACCACCCTTATAATTAAGGGGGCCACCCAACCTCAGACGCTCCCTTTTTTGTCTTTTCTGGAACATTTCTAGCCGTTTTTAGGTAGAAAATTTGAATTCAAAATATTTATTTGAATAAAAACCATTTCATTTAAATCTAAAGTGTTTTGTAAAAGATATAAGAATGTTTGTGACATTTTTATAAAAAATGTGAGGTTGAATAAAAATTCCTTTGATCATGAAATGCATTAAGCAATTATCTATTCATACCTTAAGTGATTTACGTCGGGTGCAAACTTTGTAGAAGCAAAAACTTGAGACGTCGAGAGACTCGTTGTCATATTATGATGATTGATGATTTATGATCACGAGTAACTTAAGCATTTTACGTTATGTGTTATAAATTACATGTTTGTCATCACCAAAACATGAAGAAATGTATAGATTAAATATCGTAATATTTTCTATCAACAATCTCCCCTTTTTGATGATGACAAAATATGTAAACTATAACTCATAGTAAAATGTATAAGTTACTTGAATACATTCTTCTCCCCCTTTTGTCAAGCCAAAATGTTAATCTTAGCGCGAGACTTATATACACTTTAAAACTTGATCCAAAGAGGCGAGCTTGCATATCCTAGTGAAAGTCTTGCTCTATCAACCCATTAATCATCCAAGATATCTACTTTGACACTCGAGAACCACTCTAGCTCATTGCACTAATTATGACAATTGCATTATCCATACTATATAGACTCTAGCGGATCATGGATTAATAAAATTTGTTGAGCAAACTCTTAACCCTTACATCTAGGGTTAGTTTCTGCCAACATAATATATATATTATATTATATAATATATATTTATATATATATATATATATAATTATTTATTAAAAAAAACAAATTATTTATTATATAGTATATATATCTATATTATATGGAGCGATATTAAAGGGTTAGAATATGATATCAAGAAATGTGTAGATGTCATAGCGGTTGCAACTTCCCCCTCTGGTGTATGCTCCACCTTGTTTGGCGGCACTAAGAAATCCAAGCACGTGAAGTGTGCCACAAAAGGAAAAATTATTAGAAAAGTGCAAACACACACCACACACACACACACACACACACACACACACACACGACACACACAAACAAACACATCATATATCATCTATAATTATGTATATATATATATTATACTATATATACCAACAATGATCAGCTAAATATGATAGCCCAATACACTAACGGGGAACAAGACATGCATGTCTTAGATATATGCACTCTAAACTATGACATTTTAAAAGAAAAATTAAAACCTAGACACACGACGTATACTTAAGACATGAGAATGTTTAGGAACCAATGATAAGGTTCGACCGACACATGCTTAAGACATAACCAACACCCTTCGGTATAATACCGACATTAATAAACGAGAACAAAATTCATTTATTAATTGTCACACTGTTATTATGAGAATGACTTCTTCCCAAATGTCATTTAGATAAGGAGTATTAACGTATTTTGATCAACACATTCCTTATGGTATCATTATCTAAGCAGGATGATGATGTGGATTTGAATAGACTAAAGGTTATATTGAGAGATTCCTAAATCCTCAAGGTTTCTTTGTTGAGCATTATGTATGCTTTTTATGTTTGGGGTGTTTAAGGATAAACATCATCGTAAGACTTTAGGTCAAACTAAATGTTGATGATAAAGATGATTTGTTGAGGAAATATACACAAAAAGGATGAGCGTAAATGGAAGGGGAAGGTGTTGACTATAGGTTTGTTGGGTGTTTTGTTGGTTGTTAATGTTGACGAACAAAGGTGAAAATGTGAAATGAGGTAGTAGTTCTTTCATGGTAAAAGAAAAATGAAAGACACGATAGTGTGATGACTCAACAACACTTGAAGATTGAATATCTTCTTTGTGTTCTTCACTTTTTAGAAAGTGGAAATGATTGGATGATAAGACGCATTTCATTACGAAATTCACTTGAGTTTTGACAACATAGGCACAAATGCTTATGAGTGTAAGCATATGAGGATGTGACGCATTTCATTACGAAATTTACTTGACTTTTTGACAACATAGGCACACATGCACATATGCTTATGAGTGTCAGGAGGTCAGGATGAGACGCATTTCATTATGAAATTCTCTTAACTTTCGACAGCATAGGCACACATGCTTATGAGTGTCGGGAAATGAAGATGAGACGCATTTCATTGCGAAATTCACTTGTGGGGAATGGTTACATGATGAATCTTCTTGTGAAGATGAATAGGTGTGTGACACCCCAAGAATTTCCGTCCAATAACTTAGCCGTTTCCGTTTAGTAATTTGAATTTTTAAAAGTTTCATTTAACTTTTCTGTTTAATCGGGAAGTTGTTCCGCTATTATATAAGAATCGTTACTGGGAGCGAACCGGGAGGCCAAACGTTGTAGTATTTTGGCAATAGCCACGTTATTATATTTTAGGGAAATATTTAAAATTTTATAATTTCGGAGATACCGTTATTCGTTTCGTTACTTGCGTAAACTGTGTTTCGTTTAAAAATGAGCATATACATGGAAGGCTAGGAAATTAAATCAAATAAGGAGCACTGGCATCATAAAATAATAAAAAGCATTTTGGTCCCCCCTCCTCATGTATGCATGCGTCCAAACACCCCTAATGAACCTTAGAGACCAAGTTGAATTCAAATTACAATAAGACAAGTTTCAACACATGTTTTTGTCCTAGTTTAATTTTGATTGGTGGATCAAATTGGTCCCCTGCCTTCTCTTGTCCTATTACACGACATACACACAACACACATTTAGTGTGTTAAGTAAACTTGGCATTACATATATCATATTACTTCCACTTTCTTATTCATATTTCACACACACTTAGCATTTGAGATTTGTTTTCTCTTTTGCTCTCCCTAGCCCATGAAAACATACACACACATACATAAACTTATAACTTTTCATCTTTCATCAAAAACTCTTAAAGATTTGTTGAAGGTTTGATAATTTATATCATTCGGGTATTAGTTAAACAACATTTGAGTTGTTTCTAGTCATCAATCATCCTTCTAAACCACTTCTTTTTGAAAGTCTCTTAATCTTTGAATAACTTATACTTTCCTAATCATCTTGATGTATACATGATAGTTGTATAACTTATTTTGTGAAAACAAGATTTTAAAACTACATAAACCTTAAAAGGTTACATATATATTTATAAAATAATAAAAAAAGATATAAGAAAATCATAGTTTTGTGATCGTGGTTATTTTCGTGTAATAAAAATGGTATGTTATATCTTATTATATTCGGTTTATGTTATAAAGCTTTTGGAAAAGCTTATTTTGATTATTTCGAGCTTATTGGGCTTATTATTTGTTTCGGCCCAAAATAGAAAAAGAAGGAAGAAGTGTTTGTTTAGCTTATTTTGTTTCGGCTTATATTTGTTAACTTATTTTCTAGCTTATTTTGAAAGGACAAATGATAAACTTATTCGGCTTAATAAATAAGCCCGAATATAGCTTATTGGGCTTTTAAGCCACGTCCCACATCAAAAAGTCCATGAACCGCGAGCTTAACTCATAAGCTTAAGGTTCGGCTTATGTTGTTTTGGCTTATTAAGAGCTTATGATAGCTTATTGATGAACCAATGACTTATTTAATACTTTTGCTTATCGGACTAGTATAAAGAGTTTTTATTGATCGAACTTGTGAAATGTAAATTGAAAGTGAGTTTTTATTAAAGTCTATGACTTTGGAAAACATGTAAACACGAACGGGTCATGCCGAAATTTTGTAAGAATTATATACTTAGATTAAATTGCGAAAATGTATTTTTATAAAACTTTTCCGAAAAACATATTATTTATAAACGATAAATAATATATACTTAACTTATATAAATATATTAAAATACATATTTATGTTTTCTACATACATATTCAATTTAAATACCGACAGTTAAGCGTGCTCGTGTGAGAGAAGCACTAGCATGGGTGACCTACCGGGAAGTGTGTAGATTAAAAATATAAAAACATTATTATTCAAAGGTTTTAAATCATTATTTGGGATTATTGGGTAAAATGCCGTACAATATATATATATATATATATTTTTACTTGAACGTTATTAAATGACATTATATATATATTTTATATATATACCTTCAACCACAAAACCGATCACGAACGTTTTAATTATAAGGACAATTACAAAAGTATTTTTACATAAAC
>BQNB010119374.1:0-13965 GCA_026074375.1 Tanacetum coccineum
TGTGGGAAAGGATGGACATAGTTGTTGATGCATGGAGTAGGAAAGGAGGAATGAAGCCAAGACGAGTTTGAGATATATGTATGACGATCCAAGCTGAGGTTAGAGAGAAGATGTTAGTGGTATAGGTTGGGATGTCCAAAGCAGAGAACGCGTCAACAGAGATGTTGCATGGCTTGGACTAACAAATGGAGAAAAGAGATGGTGGTGGGTTATAATTTTTGGATAGAATTTGGATTCTTATGGTAGGCGATGTAAGGACTTTAATTATGGAGGAGGCGCATGCGATAAAGTATTTTGTTCGTCTTGGAGTGAGTAAGATGTAATATGATCTTAGGTATACGAATTAGTGGCCGAGTATGAGGAAGATATAGCTGGTGGTGTTAGTAAGTATTAAGCGCGATTGGAAGTAGAGGATGAGCATCAAAGGTCTTCAGGTTGTTACTACAACCTGAGATACCCGATTGGAAGTGGAAAAGGAAAGATTAACTATGGATAGTAAATCTAAGTTATCAAGATCGAGTAGTGGATGCGATGCGATTTGAGTGATAGTTGATAAACTGACTAAGTTATCGCATTTTCTAGCAATACAAAAAGAATATAAGATGGAGTAGTTGGCAATGTTGTATGTAGATAAGACAGTTGCAAGACCTTAGTCTAAGTTGATTGTAAAAGAATATAAGATAGAGTACGGACCAAGACGGTGTCACTAGATCTCACGACTGCGCCACAATACACGACCCAGCCCATTATCTAGAATATTCTTCATCACGACGGCGTCACGACTAAAACGCGATGCCGTCACATCGATTTTCCTATATATACAAACCCGAATTTAGGGTTTTGAGTGTGTAACTTTAGAATAAAAAGAGGGTACGAACCCTAGTTCGTTTAGCAGCTGTTAGGGACGATTTTAAGGCTAAAACCCCTATTGTACTTCCTCCAACTCATGTTTTAATCAAGTACGGTTTGTTTAATCATTCAATGTGTCTATGTGTTGTTTGATTCATCTATGTTCTCGCTTTATTAACATGCTAGGCTAAGCCTCCTATTGTGTTTATTTATGATTATATGAAATCTAGAATGTAGATCTTAGTGGTGTTGCTTCTTGTGATAGATGTACACGTTAGGTTTTAGAAAACCAGCTTTTATCTGTATCGTTGTTGATATGTCTAAGGAAACGTGATTGTGTAGAAAGGTTACCATCGGGTAACAGTCTTCATACTACCTTGCCCCCTAATATGGTTGATCCACTTTTAATATATTTCACATGCACTTAGTGTACTCCTAGGGGCCAGGTAATAGTCTTCATACTACCTTACTTGTGCGTTGCTCTAGTGGAATACTAAATAGACGGCGGGTTCGTGTAATTTGTTCATGACTTAGGAAATAGTTACACAGATCATCACAAGTGTGACAGGGCAACAACACTAGGAGAAGCAATCTAGGGAGTAATACATGATTAAATAAACACAATCTTTTATCTTATTGTTATCACCATTAGTTTAGATTTATATTTAGTTTAATTGCTAAAACCAACCACCTCTTCAATTATCTGATTTACTTGCTTTCCATAAAATATAAAAATACAAAATAATCTTCTCTTAACCCTTAGAATTCTGTTAGACCGTGATCAAGCCTTCCCAACCTATTCCTAGAGTGAACGATAACAACCCCCCGAGTCTTGCCTATAGTACTACTACAACGATTAGGTGCTCTGCCTAGAGAATTGTAAAACTTCTTGTTGAAGTCTAATGACGACCGCATCACTATTCTACAGTTCCATCGAACCTTGATGATTGGAATGCGGCTTTGCTTCAACCACTTGACCTCTCGGTCCATAATCTCAAAAAGCTCTTCAACGAAATAAAGCTTGTCGTCGACTTGAATCTCTTCCAACGGTATAACGAGTGATTCATCAGAAAAACACTTCTTTAGATTCGACACGTGAAACGCACTGTGAACCTTGCTTAATCGTTGAGGGAGTTCGAGTCTATAAGCAACGGGTCCAACTTTGGCTAAAATCTTGAAAGGTCTAATATACCTCGGGCTCTTCCTGTTTGCCAAAACGTATCACTCCCTTCCAAGGTGAAACCTTCAACATAACCTTGTTTCCAACCTAAAACTCTAGAGGTTTACGCCTTACATCAGCGTAACTCTTCTTGCGATCACGCGCGGCTTGAATTCTGCTCTTGATTTGGATGATCTTCTCGGTTGTTTCAAGAATGATCTCTGGACCAGTGAGTTAGCTATCTCCAACCTCGGTCCAGCAGACAGGTGATCAACACTTACAACCGTAGAGTGCCTCGAATGGTGCAGCCTTAATGCTAGTATGATAATTGTTGTTGTATGAGAACTCGACTAGCGGTAAACGCTTATCCCAACCATTACCGAAATCTAACACGCAAGCGTGTAACATATCTTCAAAAGTTTGTATGTCCTTTCACTTTGACCATCTGTCTGTGGATGATACGTAATGCTCATATCCAAACGGGTACCCAAAGCTTTCTGGAGCGACTGCTAGAAACCCGATGTGAATCTGCTACCTCAGTCTGAGATGATAGAGACTGGTACTCTATGCCTTGAGACCACTTCTTTCAAGTAGAGTCTCGTTAGTCACTCCATTGTATCAGTCTCATTCATTGGTAAAAAGTGTGCAGATTTTGTAAGACGATCAACGATTTCCCAAATCGTATCGTAACCACTTGATGTCTTGGGTAGCTTTGTTATAAAATCCATGGTTATCTTCTCCCATTTCTGTTGAGGTATTTCAGGTTGTACCAATAAACCGGACGGCTTCTGATATTTAGCTTATTCAAATTCTCGGTAGTCCATGCACCTCCTGAAGGATCCATCCTTCTTCTTGACAAACAAAAATAGAGCTTCCCATGGTGAGGAACTTGGTCTTATAAATTCTTTGTTGGAAAGCTCTTGCAATTGGTTAGACAGCTCTTACTTCTCTGAAGGAGCTAGTCTATAAGGCGACCGTGCTACATGTGCAGCACCGGGTACTAAGCCAATTCGAAAAATTTCACTTGTCGGGTTGGTGGAAGTCCAGGCAAGTCTTAGGGAAAGACTTCTGGAAAGTCCCGCACAATAGGTATATCCTCAATTCGCTTCTCCTCCGACTTCTTCTCTGTTTTCTTCTTAGTGATGGGTGCCAGAAAGACATGACATCCTTTCTACATATACTTCCGAGTCTTGGTGCACGAAATAATATTCAATCTAGACTCGCTTATACCATCACTCCTATCACTCTGAATTATTAATATTTCATTACCATAGAGGATACGAACAATCTTCTTATCACAAACGATCATGACATGATGCTTTGACAACCAATCTATACCGATGTTAACATTAAAACTACCGAGTCCTACAGGCATTAAGTCGATGTTGGGTGAGTGGTTTAGCAAAGTCACTAATGGCGACCACACTTATTAGCGGATTGTCCTAGGGTGACTAGTGATGCAACTCGACCTTTCGGCTTAGAATTTGGTGTAAGATAAGGTTGGCTCTATATGATAAGGTGGGGTAAAAGTCTACTTAATTGCTATGCTTACTAATATAATTCTCATGACGAGCACAACTTATGTATACACAAATATTTTGCTTTTTTGGAATATAAGTAGAAAATCAATTTTGGACTAAATTTTTAAGGTGATTACTCCCATCATGGCATGGTCCTTCCTGAATTAGACATAGGTGATCAGGCTATGTAATTAAGGACTAACGATGCAATGTTCATTTTCGTCAAACTATTGTTATGTTTCTTAGAGTATAATAGTGTAAACCATGTTGTTCATAAGGTAGTATCAAAATGGTTTTATAATGTAGCAAAATAGTTCATAAGATGAAAGAAAAGTAGTTTATAAGATGACAACAAAATAGTTTATGAGATGATAGCAAAATAATTTATAAGATGGTAGCAAAATAGTTTATAAGATGATAACAAAATAGTTTATAAGGTAATAGTAAAATAGTTTATAAGACGGTAACAATTTAAGAAGTAGCTTACATAAATTAATAGGGAATTAAAGTGTAACTGACAGAATCGTCATGACACATAAATTGATAGAGAATTTAAAACATCCACACAATACAACAAAATTCAAAGGAAGGGACAAATGCAAATTCCTTTAGGGAATAAAGTCTAAGAAGGTTTCTACTTAGGTCTCACTATGCAAGGTGGGAAGGTCTCTCCTTAAGCATTAAAATTATCTACCATGGCGTTAGGATCCTAGCGAGATTTTCCTTCATTTCCCTTTTGGTTACCATAATTCTGATTCTTTAACTTTGAGCACTCATCCGTGTAATGCCGGGGCTTATAGCAGGGTTGAAATATCACTTGCTGTCTCTATGATATGTGTAGTTGTGATCCGCAGTTGTGGGTGTTTGTTCTGCACGAATTAGGTGTTGTGCTCTTATAGAGAGACGCACATGGGTATTCTCGCAATATGCTTATGTGTATCACCAATTAGTCATGTGACGAGTCACCCAATAGCTCTTTGCATTTTGAAGTTGATACGCACAGTTAGATGGCAATGACGATCGAGATCAACATATAGATGGACTTGGTGTGTTTGTGCAGACTCTGTGTGCTGTTCGCTGCAATGGACGCGATGTATAATTGTACGTCTGAGCTAATAAGGCCTGGAGTGCTATGTGTCAATGATTTGCTTAACTAGCACTGTATGGTGTAAGCTCTTTCTTCGATACTGAGACTCGTTTGTATACTGTTGTTGACGGTTTGTGTATGTTTGGTTGTCTGAATTGTTTTGGTAAACTTCTTTCTCCACTTCTTTTTGTTGGTTGTGTGAGCAGATGTAGATCATGAAGCGCTGTCCAGATGAAATACATCTGAGTGTGTGAGAGCTACTAACGTGTGACTCGTGCTCAAGTGCACGTGAGAGTAGATCGTGCTGAATATCTTTGTCTCATAGATAGCGTCATTGAGAACCGTCATTACGGAGCGAGTTGATCATGGGAGTCTGACTCTGTTGGTGGATGAGCATCTCGAGCATTGCGCAGCGGATTGATGATCTCGTTTTTGCGAACTCATGTTGTGCTCCTTGCTGGTTCGTTGTGGCGACTTAGTGTGTATCCTCTCTAGCGAGAGCACACGTGATGATCAGAAAGAGAAATGTTTGATGTTGATGTCACACTTATGAGATTGTGATTACCATGAGAGGAGTCTCACAGATTAATCGCGCTGACATATCACGAATCTATAATGCATCGACCCAGTATGGTGCAACTTGTACTTGTTGCGCATAGGAAAACTTCCTGCATACCTTTCTTGTTATTTTGTCCAGCAGTATAAGCTTTCACGACCTTTTTTCGTTTGTTTTGTTGTCCTGAATTGTTTTGGTAACCTCTTTCCCACTTCTTTTTGTTGTTAGCATTGCATGCAACCTTGGCACCCTGATGTATGACCCGAACTATCAAGTCGTGAACCACGCGAATCTTTGTCTCATAGATAGCAATAACCTCAATAGCATTAGTAATACGTTGGGCTACAATCTGCTTAATTTTTGCGGAACTCATTCCTTGTCTCGTAGTTGGCATTATTCTTCAAAATCACAAGAAATATAACACACATGAGATTCCATCCATAACATTATTACAACACGCAATAAATACAATATATAACGAGATCACGACAAGTAGAGATATAAGAAAGTCAACCATGGCATAAATAAATCAACATCACCATAGCAACATCATGACCAGTCGCCTAGAATTAACACTTGATACATCGTTTCATATGAATAAAAGAGTACAAGTTTCTCATTAACTCTACTAACCAAGTACTGCTCAGTTTAGTAGGCTACAATACAAAAGAAGCTACAATGATGCAACTCTATCTGTCTATGGACCAAGGTGCCTCTTAATCTCCCATAGACGAGCCTTTATGTCTTGTGCTCGACTTCGTAGCTCAACTATGTCAAGCTTGTCAGCCCTACGAGACTCCTACAAACCTGCAATATCCATTTGAGCAGCTCTAAGTGAAGCCTGTAGTGTCTTAGCTCGCTGCTATCCTGCCATGTCATCTCAGCCCTCTGAAGGCGAACATTATCTCTAGTCTGTCTAATATGGCTTCGCTCAAGACGAGTCGCTAACTCCTTGACCTGACTGCGCAACTCTGTAATCTCGAGTTTGCCTATCTCCTGAGAATCTGGTAAATCTGTGGCCTACTGCTCAGCAGCCACTACTCAGAGTTGCAACAGTGTGATCCTGCCTCTAACGATCCTTAGTGAGTCTTGAGTAACCTCATCGTGTTGCTCCTATGTCTTAACTCTAGCATGACGAGTTACAGTCTCCTGCTCAGTAGATGTCAATCTGGCACGCATGGTCTCTACATCAGCCTCTACAGACTCGATATGCTTTGGTGGGAGCTCATCCATCTGATCCAAAACCTCATCAGTTACCCCGTCGTGATGAGCAAGCCTCGCCATAAATAGAGGGATGACCTCCTGAATAGTATCACCAGTAACTTGCAAGACAGGCGCTGCTGCCAGTGCTACTGGTGCTGGTAGTGATACTGCTACTGGTGGTGGTGGTGGAGTAAGTGATCTGCATCTCTTGCGAGATGGTCTAACAAATGATGATGGTGAGGGTGATGCTGATGATAGTGATGGTACAACAGTCTGGGATGGGTCCTCCTCAGTAGGCTTAGAGTTCGAGTCGGAATCCGGTGAGTAACCCGACGAAGTCGCATGCGATCCGGTGGTGACGGTGCAAATACAACAGGTAGGGTGGTGTCTTCATTCTCGAAATCAGATAAGATGATAAATGGGATGAATAGTCTGGTATGTGACGTAACAGAAGTACGGGGTGTAGACATAGTGTTGTGACAACCAAGGGTTTATATAAATATCTTTCATATAAAACAAGTGTAAAATGTGCGTAAGGCAATGTAAACATAAGCATAAGCAATGTAGGCATGTAATGTTTATGCACATGAAAAATTTTATATGATGCAATCATTATGTAGTGGTTATAGTCTAGGCATAATATGCAACCTAGTTCTCTATAACCTTGGCTCTAGATACCAATATGTAACACCCCTAAAATATATGGCAGCGGAAAGGTAATCGAGGGCGTTACTTCATAATACATAAGCACAAGATATAAAATAACGTCCTCTATATGAGTCGTTAAAAAGATATCCTCGTTGATATGATTAAAAATAAATAAGTTTTAACAAGTGGTCCCATAGTTTACATAAAAAGAAAACATAGTTTTAATACAAAGAGAATGATTTAGTGCAAGTGAAATCCATGAAAAATAGTCTTGATGTATGATGTCTTCAATGCACTTCAATAAGTTCATAACGTGTTAAGCACCTGAGAAATACATGCTTAAAAATGTCAACATAAAGTTGGTGAGTTCATAGGTTTAAGTTTATAGTAAGAGTGGCCGTAAAATTTCATGTGTATGACTATTGTAACACATACAATATCACAAAAAGTAATTACGATTGCGCTAAGCTCATGACACCGAAGCTAAACAATGTTATGTATGCAAGTCAATGCAAAGTAAAGTTGCCCTTGTAGGTGTCCAACCCGAGACACTCGAAGTCCGACAAGGTATACATCCATTTGTTCGGCAACTCCGAAACAAGTAAGCGCTACTTACCCGAACGGGGATGTTAATCCCAGTAGATCTACTTATAACACTCACACTTACACAAAGTAATTAACGGTTCAACATAGGGCATAGTGGGTTATCGCTACTTAGGCTAATCCGTAATAATTTAAAAGGTACCTGCGTCCATAAGTAAAAACAAGCAATGTATCTCACCCGGAGATTTGTAAAACAATTGTAAACAAGTTAAAGCTGGGGACATAAAGCACCTTAAGCAAAGGTAGTGATTTGAGAATAAATCAATCAAGTGAAAAGGCAAACGCGACCTAATTAATAACGGGTCGATTTATAATTATGCAAATGAAGTGAAGTGATGCAAATATATTTTTATAACCTTATATCACCACCTACACATTTGCGTTTTAGTTTTATAAGTCAAAATAAGCTTTACTTCAAGTTCGCTATTTATATTCATGCACATATACTTTATAATAATTTCCAAGTATTCATCTTTAATAAATCGTAACTCACTTATTTCTTAACATTTTTGAAAACTTCTGACTCGTATGAAAATTATTTAGAAAATACTATAACATTTCTTTAGGACTTTATAGCTTATTCGGACTCTAAAACGGCCAAAAAACGCCCGTTTAATTTACCAAAACAGCTCACTTTTATACCAATACTATCAAAAGGCTATAACCCCCCCCCCCTCAAAAAGATCGGTTATGTAAAACCTTTTCTTATTACAAAAAAATAATGGGAAGGAATGGATAGAATATGTTTTCTTGAAAAAACCGGTTTTCTAATAAAAAAATCGCATAAAAATTAGTTTTTTAGGGTTGCGAACCAATCTTTTTTCGCAATAAAATTTTTAGATCCGCTCAGTCTTCCTGACCTACTCCGCCCCTTTTTTCCAAATCAAAACCCTTGTCAATTTTCCCAAATTCCTGCCGCCCCTCTTAGTTTTCAATCACAGATACAAGGACTTTTGCCCTCTACCAATTCAACAGTACAACAAACCGCACACCTACAGTTTCTTCCACCTTTGCTAATTGGGCCTCAATATATTGTTACCATCCCGAGTTTGATTTCTTTTACAATTAGGTTCTTTAGTTAGTTTTATCAACGATTTCTTATTATGTTTCAGTTACTTTATCAGTCTTTGCATCTGTTCTTTGATGCCGTCCGAAACTAGGGTTCTTGATCCACATCCGAAATTAGTATTTTTTGAATATGTTATCAAATGTTAAATAGGGTTCTATATAATATGGGTGATTGTATCTTAGATATAATATCTCTAACTTCATACATTATTTCTTCATATAAATTTAGCTTATATAGATATAACCACAATTCTCTTTGGGTAAATTTAGACTAATTTGATATTTTGCCCAATTACAGGACCCCTCACCCACATCATGTACGGCACCTCTTATGGGTATTGTTGTAGATTATGAGATACTTGATAGTTGTCAATGGAGAAGATATATATCCCTTATTACCACAGCCTTTTAGTATTTTAAGGTATTGTTTAAATGTTACTTATATTGCTTTTTAAGAAAAGCCGTGATAGTGCGTTTCAAGTGGTTAACTTAGCTAATGTCTATCTCTCCTTTTTTTATTATATAAGGTCGAAAGAATCATGTTTGGATAATAAGGTAAAAACATTTGCAAAGAGAACTAACTTTCGAGTAAATTAACAGCAATCTAAACTATATTCTTAGCTTTTGAGCAACTGGTTATCTATATATTAGGATTGTTATTAGCACTTTGAAAAAATAGCTCTAAACACCACAAATTTTGTTTCTTCTTATTATTTTTTCTGAGTTTTCTGCATTCAGTTGATAGCTAATCTTCTTTTTTATGCTCTACAGATTAGGAGCTTCTTTCTGCAAGGCTGAAGGTTATAGAGAATTGATAATTTCTTATATGTTCCTTGTTAATGCATATACTAAGTATTGCTTTCTTAAGTATATAATCGATAATCTATTTAATAATACAATGAAAGCTTACTGGTTAGCAGCCAATGCCATTTACTATGGGATCTTTGTCAAATATTTCAACCATGTGAAATGGTTTGATTAATACATGCTCATTGGGTGCTTGCTCTAACAGCTTTCTAGTGTGTGTTTCATAACGTTATCCTATTCAGTAACTTTTTACCTTTTATTTATTTTTTCTTCTCAGTATTGTAATTTCACTCACATGTTCATGCTTTTACAGAGAATAATGACGATATTGGTTGGTACACAAAAGATGAACTTGAAGTCCAAGATATAACTCAGACATCTTGTGCGGTAAGTAGTTTTCTTGGTTGATGATTGAGTTGCTTATTAGATACTTGTTTAGTATGTTGATACAAGTAATATTAAGTAATCCTTGTTAGTGCATTACTCGGGTACTAGTGCAGCAATCTTTACATGTATGATATATTCACATGATCGATTGCAGGTATTTTGAGAGGGAATATATGGTGCAACCTTCAGGTCTATATTGATGTGATACACCTTCTCAGCTCCTATAGCTTGTGTCAACTATCAAAACACGAATGCTCAAGGTCTTGCACTTGGGGGTGTCCTAGAAGTTGCAATGGGATGACACGCCCGTATTGCAGCTCCGAAAACTTAACTTGGCTTGCGTGAATTGTTTCTTGAAGTCATGCCAGGCTTTATAAGTACGTGTACGTTTTTGATGTACAGTTGGATGAACATATTTTGATTCTTTATTCTTAGATTTATGTTAGTCGCAAATATCAACTTTGGATAATCAGGTTCATACCGGCTGTAAAATTTTATGGAATTAGATAATTTGGTCTGAGAATAAAGGTACATAGGGAAGAATTGGAGGGTGCTTCTTGCTGGATAAGTCTTGGTTCTTATCAGATTTATACATGTATCTTATATGTGGTTGTAATGTAAAAACAAAAACTAGCATGATATCAATTATGTTTTCTTTGCTGGTTTCCTTCAAAAAGCTTTCATCTATACATGTTTCATTTTGTAATACATGGTAAGGATGTGTTTGAAGCATTCTATAAGAAGGATCTTGCAAAAATGCTTCTATTGGGAAAGAGTGCATTAATTGATGCTGCAAAGTCTATGATCTCTAAGGTTCAAAGTCTAAACTTTTTCCTCCTGTTATGTTAGGCAAACATGCATATTTTTATGATTATTAACATGCCTGGTCATTGTTATAGACTTATAGTTGAAAGTCGAATGTGGTAGCCATTTCACCAACAAGCATGAGGGCCTACCAACACCCAATATCTTCAATCAAACATTCATAATGTTTAAGTGTATGTATCCTTTGTCTTTTTTGCCCCTCCAAGTTATCCTTATGCCTGTGTTATTAGAAGCACTTTAGATTTGTTCAATTGGTCTGTAATATTTATAATTTCTATTTGTGGACATAGCTGCGATCTAAGAGATAAATGAAGTCTTTTTGGGCAATTCACCTCAGCTATGACAAAGTCCCTTCATGGTATGAGATGAGTTTCCACAGTCTTAAAATTGGGTATTGTTTTAGAGGAGTTTTAGTTGAGCAAATACAGGGTACGAGGACTAATGTGGCAAAATTCATTAGGTCACTGTGTCTTGAAAGTAGAAATTCTGAAAGGCAAAAGGGAGCTGGCAGTATCCTTATTCGAGGTTGGCTATTTCCTCTTGCATTTCTTATAGGAGTTGTTTGGGATTGCTTATTGGAACTACACAGGGTCTGTTTGGTATGGCTTACTAAAACTGCTTATGATAAGTAGTTTCAGGGGTGGTAGGGGGTTTTCTGCTTGGTGTTTTGCTTGCTTACTGTAATAAAGAACTACGCAAATGTATCCAACATGCAAGGTCTGTTTGTTGTAATCTTCTTGCTTGTTGTAATCTAGTAGCTTGCTGTAATCTAGAACTGAGCATATGTGTCCAACATGCCCGAGTCTGTTGTAATGTGCTTGCTTGCTTGTTGTGTTGTTATCTGTTTGCTTGCTGTAATCTAGTTTCAGGGTCTGTTTGGTATGGCTTATTATAACTTGGGATACCAACTATATATATTTTAATGAATTGATGCATGTTGTATTGCAGGTTCACACACTTGGATGATCTAATTTAAAATTACACTAAAAGAGAAAGAGCGGCCTGCACAAAGTGAACTTGTATTAGATAGAAGCAGCCTAAAAATGAAATATGCTTTGAATTACATAATGAACTGTAAGCTAGTTTCTAAGTTTGTATAAGTAGAAATAAGTTCAGATAATCTGGTTTTAGGTTATTATATTGGCATGTATCAAGACTTATTCACTTTACTTTAGTTGTATATTCTGGAATTATGAAAATTTTATATTTTTTAGAAAAAAATTAAATATTTTTTTATATGTTGAATTCTAGTGTTATTCTTTATGGTTATTTGTTGAATTCTAGTGATTTAATTTGATTGAATTTTTGTATTTGCTTTATGTTAAGATGATTGAAGTTGTTTTTATTTACTTTCATTTGTTGATTTTTGTATTTTTGTCCATCTAAATCAGTTTATGTATATTTGTGTATTTATTATTTTTTTATTTGGTTGGGTTAAATTTGTAGTTTGGAATTTATTAAAGAATGAATTCATTTTTTTTAAAAATAGATTTAAAAAAAAAAGACTGGTTTTTGAGATTAAAAACATATCTTTTTTCTCTATATAAAGACAGGTTAGATCTTTTTATAGACATTTTGTGTTTTAGTTTTATAAGTCAAAATAAGCTTTACGTCAAGTTCGCTATTTATATTCAAGTATATATACTTTACAAATATTTTCAAGTATCAAATTTTAATAAATCATAACTCGCTTGCTTCTAAACATTTTTGAAAACTTTCGACACGAATGAAAAGTATTTAGATAATACTACAACTTTTATTATGTACTTTATAGCTCATTCGCACTCCAAAACGTCCAAAAACACCATCTTATAATTCCGAACAGTTTACTTTTAATAAAAATTTAGATTCTGGTCCAAGCTTTAAAAAGCCGTAACTCGTTCGTTACAAAGATTCGCTACACGGCCGAGTACTACTTTTAAACGTAACATCAAGGGCTACAAAAAGTATTTTACGAGTTTCCCTCGGCTCAGACCAGAAATAGGTCAAAAACGGAACCTAAGATTCTGATCAGAATGTATTTCACTAAAACAGTTTTCCATAAAAATGACTATTATTTACCCGATTTTCATTTGGTCATAACTCACTCGTTTTAAGTCGAATTTTAATGAATTTTATATTCACGCGTAGGTATTTAAGTCTACTTTCTATTTTTCAAGCCCTCGGCTATTCAAAACAAGATTTACTATCCAAAAACACCATGTACAATTCTGGACAGGAAGTATTTATTTTCCATTTTACCACTTTATTTCACCACAAATCACAACTCCATACTAACCTAGTCCCTTCTATCAATTTTCATCATTTTACCATCACAACAACAACTCCATACTAACCTAATCTCTTCCACCAATTTATCAAGAACACCAATATATTCAAGAACATAAACATATAATACATCCTTACTAGTTTTAACTCAAGAACACTCATTTTAACATCAAAATCATATTATCAACAAGTAACATGTAAAATGACAAGAATATGTATATTAAGTGGAACCGCATTTTTAACTTCCATTACATATTATTTACTCAAGAACACATTTAGATTTTTACTAGTTTTTTTTAGAAAAACAAGTAACACAAACATGGTGGTGATATATTTACTTGAATGTAGTGATGATAACATATATATATGAAATGAAATCATGAGATGAAAATGAGCACCTTAACAAGATGACGAGATGAGATTAACAAGGATTACACATATATAACCCAAGTAATTGAACACTTAAACACTTAAACCCTTAACTTCTTAGAAAAATACTTGAACAAAATCAAAACCTAATTCTTGTTATGTTAGTGTTGTTGGCCGCGGCTAGAAGAGAGAACAAAGAGAGTGAGAGTTTTTTTGTAAATGTTATGTGAATGAGTTGCTAGTTTATGCAATATAGTGGAAGTATAAACTAGTTAATAATCATTTAGATAATACATTACATGCATGCATAATATATACATACTAGTTAACCAGTTTGCGTAAAACTTATAAAATAAAATGCTTGTAATTTATAAACATGAACATGATGATAATTACATGCTATAATTGTGTAGACTTAGCTTAGTCTAAAGTCAGTGTATGTACGAAGACGCTTCTTGAAATGTACGGGGATAACTTCCCGGTTTTAGGTTAATTCAAGTATGTAATTGTTCAAAATAGAAATAGTGCAAGTTTATCAAAAAGTATTAACCTGAAAAGTACAAGTTGTCACAGTTTTTGTATTCAGTCCATATCCCTTCCTCCAGGCACTTGACGA
>BQNB010119375.1:6450-20824 GCA_026074375.1 Tanacetum coccineum
AGTCTAACAGAATTCTAAGGGTTGGGAGAATATTATTTTTGTATTTTTATATTTTATAAAAGCAGTAAAATCATATACTAGAGAGGTGGTTTGGTTTTAGCTATTTAAACTAAATATTAACTACGCTACTGGTGATAACAATAAGATAAAATATTGTGTTTATTTAATCATATATTACTCCCTAGATTGCTTCTCCTAGTGTTGTTGCCTTGTCACACTTGTGATGATATGTGTAACTATTTCCTAAAGCATGAACGAATTACACGAACCCGCCGTCTACTTAGTATGCCGCTAGAGCAACGCACAAGTAAGGTAGTATGAAGACTATTACTCGGACCATAGGAGTACACTAAGTGCATGTGAAATATATTAAAAGTGGATCAACCATATTAAGGGGCAAGGTAGTATGAATACTATTACCCGATGGTATCCTTTCTACACAATCACGCTTCCCTAGACATATCAACAACGATTATAGACAGAAAGCTAGTTTTCTAAGACCTAACGTGCATATTCATCACAAGAAGCAACACCACTAAGATCTACATTCTAGGTTTCATACAATCATAAATAAACACTATAATAAGTTTAGCCAAGCATGTTAAAGATAAAGCAGGAACAATAAATCAAACAACACATAGACATATTGAATGATTAAGTAAACCTTACTTGATTAAAACATGAATTGGAAGAAGTACAATAGGGTTTTTAAGCCCTAAAATCGTCTCCTGCAGCTGCTAAACGAACTAAGGTTCGTACCCTCTTTTTATTCTAAAGTTACCCTCTCAAAACCCTAAATTTGAGTTTGTATATATAAGAAAAACGACGTGACGGCGTCACGTTTTAGTCGTGATGTCGTCGTAAGTAGAATCTTCTAGATCTGCATTTAAGTCGGTGGGGGCTGATGCCGTCATGAAATGTTGTGACGCCGTCACTTGATGGGTTGTGACGGCGTCGTGTATAGTTTGTGACGCCGTCTCTAGGCTCTGTAAGCACAAATCTTCAATAGTCTTGGTGTTGGTTCGTAATCTCGTCCGTCTCTTCTCCAAATGAGCCCAAGTCACGTGTAATTCATCCAAATGTCTTCCAAATGAGAAATACCTGAAAAGGAACGATTAAGTACCTATTTTGGGCATAAATACACGATTTTGGGGGTTAAACGACCCTGAAAAAGTGTATAAAATGACCCCTTATCAGCTATCTCGCCTACCATCGTGGGTTTCGATGTCTAGATCTTGAAACAAACAAAATCATAAATGGGGATTTTCTACCTAGACAATAACAGTATAAGGGGTCATTTTACCTACTATTTAAAAATATTCTACAACAC
Organism: Tanacetum coccineum; assembly: GCA_026074375.1. Lineage (NCBI taxonomy): Eukaryota > Viridiplantae > Streptophyta > Magnoliopsida > Asterales > Asteraceae > Tanacetum > Tanacetum coccineum. Next base: position 7,781 of record BQNB010119375.1, read on the forward strand.
AACCTTCTAGACCACTCGAAATAAAAGCACGGAAAATATATTCTGGGCTACTGTCAAAGCAAAAACTGTCAATGGGAAAGTATAGTTACAAGCCCTAGTGGATGGGAAGAAGATAATCATAACTGAGTCAACTGTGAGAAGAGATCTTCAACTGGAAGATGCTGAAGGTGTTGATTGTCTACCAAATGCTACCATCTTTGAACAACTTGCATTAATGGGGTATGAACAAATTTCACAAAAACTCACTTTCTATAAAGCATTCTTCTCCCAACAATGGAAATTCCTCATTCATACGATTTTACAATGTTTAAGTGCAAAGACTACTGCATGGAATGAGTTTAGTAGCACTATGGCATCTGAAATCATCTGTTTAGCTACAAACCAGAAGTTTAACTTTTTAAAGTACATTTTTGAAAGTATGGTTAAGAACTTGGATAATTTGTCTGGGAAATTTTTGATGTATCCAAGGTTTGTGCAAGTCTTTTTGAATCAAAAACTTAAAGGGATGTCAAGTCATAACAGAATCTATGTTACACCCTCTCACACTAAGAAGATTTTTGGAAACATGAGAAGGATAGGGAAAGGTTTTTCTGGACGGAAAACACCATTATTCCAAATAATGGTGGTACAAGAACAAGCAGAAATAGGTGAAGGTTCAGCAAATCCCACTGATCCCCATCACACACCCACCATTATTCAACCATCTCCTCAACCTCAAAAGAAACAAAAACCTAGGAAGCCAAAGAGAAAGGACACTCAGATACCTCAGTCTAGTGGTCCTACTGAACATGTAGCAGATGAGGCTGTCTATAAGGAGTTGGATGACAGTTTGGTGAGGGCTGCCACTACTGCTTCTAGCTTAGAAGCAGAGCAGGACAGTGGTAACATCATTAAGACCCGATCCAAGGCAACACCTAATGAAGCTGGTTCCCAAGGAACTACTTCAGGTGGTGGTCCTAGGCGCCAAGAAACCATGGGGGATACAATTGCTCAAACTAGGTTTGAGAATGTATCTAAACTTTCCAATGATCCACTGCTCGCAAGAGGTAACACACTTCGAAGTGGTGAGGATAGTCTGAAACTTAATGAATTGATGGAATTATGTACCAATTTACAAACAAGAGTTCTTGATTTGGAAAAGACAAAGACCACACAAGCTGAAGAGATTGTTAGTTTAAAGAGGAGGGTCAAGAAGCTTGAACAGAAAAAGAGGTCAAGAACTCATGGGCTTAAAAGGTTATACAAAGTTGGTCTTACAGCTAGGGTAGAATCCTCTAGAGATGAAGAAAGTTTGGGTGAGGATGCATCCAAACAGGGGAGGATAAATGCTATTGATGCTGATGAAGACATTACCCTGGTTAATGATCAAGATGATGCTGATATGTTTGATGTGAACACTTTGACTGGTGATGAGGTGTTAGCAGAACCAGAAGTTGTTGTTAAAGATGTGAATTTGACTGTTGATGAAGTTACTTTGGCTCAAGCACTTGCTGCTTTAAAAAGTGTAAAACCCAAGGTAAAAGCCAATGTTGTAGAAGAACCAAGTGTTCCAGTTAGTGCTGCCAGGACAAAGGTTAGTGCTGCTACAACTACAACAAGTGCTACAATTTCAACTCCAAGGAAAGGAATTGTCATTACTGAGTTAGGTACATCTACAACAATAACAACAATTTATTCACAACCATCACAGGCAAAAGTTTAGGACAAAGTCAAAGGAATATTAATAAAAGAACCTGTGAAGCAAAAGAAGAAAGATCTAATCAGGCTTAATGAACAAATTGCTTCAAAATTACAAGATGAGTTTGATGAAGAGGAGAGACTTGCAAGGGAGAAAGATGAAGCCAATATTGCACGGACTAAAGAATAGGATGATATTCAGGCTAAGGTTGATGCTGATTATCAGTTGGCTCAAAGTCTGCAAGCTCAAGACCAAGAAGAATTGACTGATAAAGAAAAGGCAAGATTATTTGTACAATTCTTAGAGCAAAGAAGAAAACATTTTACAGCTAAAAGATCAGAAGAGAACATGAACAAACCACCAAATCAAGCTCAACAAAGAAAAATCATATGTACTTACCTGGAGAATATGGAAGGAAAGAAGCCGAAAGACTTGAAGAATAAATCTTTTGATTCTATTCGGAAGATGTTTGACAAAGCTTTTAAGAGGGTGAATATATTTGTTGAGTTCAAAACAGACTTGGTGGAAGGTAGTTCAAAGAGAGCAGGAAGCTATATGACTTATGTAGAGTTCATTCCTTAAGGATGCAACATATGTACATTCACATGCTGGTAGAAAAGAGATATCCCCTTACACCTGCTACAATTACTGATATGTTAAACAAGAAGCTTCAATGTGATCATTTCAAACTTATTACAAAATAGCTTAAGAATCAATGAAGTGTTTGGAAGCATCCGCCTGGTGATTAATGAAGCTATCAATGAAGAAACTTGAGATTTTGAAGAAGAATATCAAGTTTAAGGGAGGATTGTTGGGATTAAAAGACTTCTTGATGATCTTAGAGTTACTGCTGCTCAGGTTTGTGTTACTACTGCTAAGCTAAAGTTAGTGTTGTTCATTAACTTTAATGAAAAATATGCTAAGTAGTTAGTGCTGCTAGTATAAAGTTAGTACTGCTAGTTCATAGTTACTACTGTTAGTATATATTAGTACTGCTAGTATAAAGTTAGTACTGCTGGTGAAGATTGAAGAAAATATTCTAAGTAGTTACTACTGCTTGTACACAGTTAATGCTGCTGGTGTATAAGTTACTACTGCTCAAAGATTAAGACTGCTGAAAGAGTTTCTACTGTCAGAGAAAGGATAAAGACAGAAGAAAGGATAAAGATTGTTTGGAGATCAAGATTACTTACGTGATAAGTATTAGTTATTTATAGAATAGATCATAGAGAATATTCTAAGTCTTAGGAATATATTGTAAATCGACTAGGACTCCTTGGTGTATAAAAGGAGGTCCTAGGGCATAGAGTTTGCTATCTAGAAATCTTTTGTTTTTGATATCTTTATAGCTTTAAGGTTTTGTAACCCTAATACTAGGAGAGTATTCGTATTATTCTTAATAATATTGGAGCTTTTATTGTTTGTTGAATTATGATCTTGTGTTACTGTTTCATTAAGAATTCTTCTAATATTAAAGATTAGATTCCGCATAATCTTTAATACACTTAACAAAGTTTCTACTATAGTTGTGTTAGATTATCTAATATAACTAAACCTTAAACAAGCTTAAGGAATTCAACCTATTGAAGAGGGATCTAACAAGAGGTATCCTACAACTGGGACAAGATTCCTGCTACTGTGTGACGAACACACATACTTAAAAACCTCAAAAACCAATCCTCAAACTCAAAATCCAACCACATTCGCAAGGGGCAAACACCTACAACGTTATTAACAACACCTATTATAAGATTTTCTTTATTTTTATCCTTCGATTTCATCCAATTTTGTTCCAAATCAAAATTGGGTATTCTTCCTAATTTTTGTATCTTTTATATTTTTATGATTAGGTCTAGGAAATCCATAGACTATAATGAGATCCGTATACAAAGAATTCAAGATTTTCATAGGATTAGAGCATGATTTTTTGTGTTCGAAAAATTTATAAAAATATATATAATTTTTAAATTTCAAATAAAAGTCTATACATGTTGATTCATGCCAAAAAATATGTTAGAAATTATTAACATTGACTATCTGAACCATACATACCTAAATGCTATTTTCTCGCATCAATGGGTGAATGTTTTATAAAAATAAAGTGTTAGTAACACGAAAAGTGATTAGGTTACTTTCTATAGTAATATCATGAGAATAGGCTCTTTAAGTTATTTTTGGAACCTTAGAAGGCCAAGTTAGGAAAAGCCCATGGAAAGCCTACCTAGGCCGGCCACATCAAGGGTATTTATACACCTCTCCATGCCTTGGAGAGGTGGTTGGTTGTTCATTTTCTCACACACTTAATATCATTCCATTATCCAATTTACATCTTCCTTTCTCCCTCTAAGATCATCCAAACCCACACTCTCTCGCTCTCATCTGGTCTTGCATAAATCAAAGATAACTATTATAATACAATTGGTATCCAAGAGCATGGAGTGGCGTGTTTAATTTGTTTGTTCGTAGTGTTTTACTTGAAACCTCCATTCCTTCTTTCATTTTTTTTCTTAGTTTTCGAAGCACAATTAATATCACTAAAGGATCAAAAGATTTTTGAAACACAAAAGTACCAAAAATGTTATATCAACAACTCCTTCTACCATTGAGTTAGTACGAACAACTACAACCGAACAACTCCAGGGCAGTATATATCGAACAACTCCACAACATCAAATTTCAAAAATTATATCGTGTTTTAATTCTTTTGACTTTGAAAATCCATTAAACATTAACTTTGTTTTCCTGGTTTTTGTCAAGAATTGTAAAAGCACCTGTAGTTTTAATAATTTATCTCAAGACTTTTAAAAGATATCTTAAATTAAACACAAGTTCTTCTACCACCTGATCGAAACAATCATAATCTTTTTTATACCACAGTTTATTAATGACCGACTCTTTCTGAGAAGACACTTTCTCTCGGTGTGAAACAATATACCACCGATGCTTTGAAAAACACATGAATGACTCGTGGAAACTAAAATGGAACTTTTATAATGATGAAAAGACCTCATGGGTAGAATGATTCTGATCTATTTAAAAGGTCCCTTGTTTTGGCTCAACAATACAGTGGATGGTGTAACCAGACCAAAGGAATATACTAAATTAACTCCCGTAGAAACCATTCAAGCTGATTGTGACATCAAAGCAATAAACATCATTCTACAAGGCCTTCCAACTGAAATTTATGCTCTTGTTAGTCAACATCGTGTAGCCAAGGATATTTGGGAGAAAATCAAACTGCTCATCAAACAAGGAAGACGGTAGTTAACGATGCTGTATGATAATGTTAAAAGTTTTACATACAAGAAAGTAGAGTGCGTTACAAACGCGTACTACATGAGATTCAATTTGCTACCAATGATATGAATATTTACAAGATGCCACTAAGCAATTTCAAAGTCAATACTAAGATTTTTTCTGAATACACTCATCATAATGGAGCAAATTTGTTACTGATGTTAAGTTGGTCAAAGACTTGCATACTACTAATGTTGATTAGATTCATGCTCACTTGAAACAACATGAACGACATGCAAATGAAGTTCGATTTATGCATGAACGCAACTCTGATCCTCTTGCTTTAGTTGCATCTCACCAAATGACACAGTCTCCTTATCAATCTCATCTTCACTCTTACCAGAACTCTCAACATCAACAATTTGTCTCACCTTATCAATCTTTACAGTATGGATCACCTTTTGAATCTCAACAATACTCAATCAATCAATCACCAATACCTCATTCAATCACTTATCCCCCCAACAATTATCAAACCTCAGTTTACCATAACGTTTTCTCTCCACCATCATCCATTCCTCAAATAGAATACTCTCCCATAGTCAACCAACAATCTGAATTTTCCCAATTAGACTCCGGTCTGACTATGCCTATTTTCAAGCACGGTGATGATCCAATTGATGCCATCAATCATGTCATATCATTCTTGTCTGCTGTAGTCACTTCCCGCTATCCTACTACTAATAACCAAATGAGAAACTCGTCAAACACAAGGCAACAAGCCACCATTAATGATGGAAGAGTAACTGTACAACTGGTAAAGAGGAGAAAAATTTCGTATGCTACGGGTAATATAAGAACTTTCACTCCAGGAGCAAGTAGGAGTAACTCGGGGAAACAGAGGATTGTTACGTGTTACAACTAAAAAGGGGAAGGACACGTGTCCAAACAATGCACTAAACCAAGAAGGAAACAGGATGATTCATGGTTTAAAGATAAAGTGTTGTTGGTTCAAGCTCAAGCAAGTGGACAAATTCTACATGAGGAGGAACTTGCATTTTTGGCAAATCTAGGAATTCCAGAAGCTCAAGCCATACAGACAGTCATTACTCACAATGCTGCTTATCAAGCTGATGATCTTGGATGCTATGACTCTGGACTGTGATGAACTCAACATTGCCAAAGTGCCTCTCAAGTGTATTTTATCTCTTAATGTTCAGAATGTTCTTTCTGAGGTATACAATCATGATAATGTGAATAATAATATGTTAATCAAGCTAATGCAACAAGCCGTCTTCTGAAAGCAGTTAATGTTGTGAACCATTCAAAGACTAAAATAACCAGTGATAGTAAATATCATTCCTTATTCTCAGTAATCTGAATCATAACAAACACCACAGTTCAGAATTCCTAAACTCTTCTGCACAAAAAGATGCACTGATATTAATCTGTATTAAACACCTAAAAACTAAACCTAAGTTGCTAAATTGTACCAAGATAAATCTGTGAAAATAAAAATGTCAATGATACTTAACTTACTGAGCTTGAAAGATCTAAGAACCAGTTAAATGTTGAATGAAGGACAAAATGTTGATTACGGAGTAGATGATAACATTTCCCAGATTCAAGTTGCACATTCTATAAAGATTGATCGCATAAACAAACCTCTTTCTGAACATTTAAAAGAAAAATAATCTTTAAATGCAAACAGGTTTCTTTTCCTCAAAGATGATTTTAAGAAAAGAAGAATCAAGAAGCAAAAGATAGAAGATTGCATTAGAAAAGAGGATTAAACAGCTAGATAATATTGTTTTTAAAAGAGATCAATCCGCACAAACAGTTCACATATTGACGAAACCTCAGTTTTTCTATGATCATACCACTAAACAAGCTCTAGGTTTTCAAAATCCTTTCTATCTAAAGAAAGCTCAGCAGTTGAAACCGAAGATATATGTTGGTGATATTATTGAGAAAACTAATCCCATTGTGATTCCTGACTCTGAAGAGACCTTAATTCTTGCTCAAGAGAGTTGTTCAAAAATGATTTTAAAACCAAAGGATCCTATAATGTTAGAAAAGAAATTTAATACTACACCAGTTGATTATGCTCGTCTTAACCAACTTTCTCAAGATTTTGTAAAATGATTTGTTCCACAAATTGAATTATCTGCTGAACAAGACTTTTGGTCTCAAAATTCTGTGATTTCTACTGAACCCACTCTTTCTAGAAGACCCACCATAGTTAAGGTTCCAAAAGAACTTTCTAAAGTCAGCATGGTGAATACGAGTTTGAAGAAACTTAAACACCATATTGCTGGTTTTGACATGGTTTTCAAAGAAAGAACCACACCCACAGCTATCACTGAGGGCTCGTGGGGGTTCGAACATACAAAAGCTTGTTTTAGGGATGAAATAATTCCATTTGTAAAAGCCCCGAAGGACTTGTTTAACACATTCAATCAATATTTGGTTGATGAACTTTTTGAAGTCTAAAGTGTCTTTCATCAAATAGAACAGGCTGTGGAACAACATCGTTTAGAATCCAAAACATTTGAAGTTAAAATGAATCAAGTTTTGAACGAAAACGAACGACTCTTGGAACAAATAATAAGCAATAGTTATGTGATCAACTTTTGGAATTCTCTGGGAATATTGCTTCTATGAATGTGCATGCATGTGAAAAGTGTCTCAAACTTGAGACTGAGCTTCTCAACAAGAAGGATTTTGTTGAAAAAGAGATTTACGATAAACTGTTCAAAAGTTTTACCACTCTTGAAAAACATTGCATCTCTTTAGAAGTTGATATTCAACATAATCAGGAGATTTTTTAAAGGGACAATTCTGTTTCAAATCAAAGTGCTCCAAGTTTTGATCAATTGTTTGAATTAAATTAATTGAAAGCTCGGTCCTAAGAAAAGGACACGGTTATAAAGAAGTGTTGGAAACAAGAAAAGTATCAATCACTTCCAAGTTGTAATAGTCTTAGCCTGTAGTTTAACATATGATAAGCTTAGTAAGCTAGTCTGGCCAAAGGCCCATGGAAAGCCCGTTAAGGCCTATGGCCGGCCAAGTATGTAGTTTATATATCCTCTCCATGCCTTGAAAAGGGTGGTTGGTTGTTTCACTTATTATTTTTCACACATATATTCAATATTTCTTTCTCTCTCTAGAAACCTTCCAACCCACTTCTCTCTCTAGTTCTTGCATAATATCATTAAAGATTACTAGCATTCTTCAATTGGTATCAGAGCCATGGTTTCACCTTGGGATCTTTAGTGTTTCGTTGTGGTTTCTCGATGTGAGCTTATTGGTTCGGCTTATTTATAAGCTACTAGTCACTAGGCCTCATTTTTGTTAGTAACTTATTCGGTTAAAGTTTATATTTTTTACATACGTTTACTCAAATTCACAAACGTTTGGTTTGGGCTTACTATTTAAACTTTTATTCGTGGCTTAATTCTGTAGTTAACATAATTTTGGGCTTACTCAAATTCAAATTTTGTGGCTTATTGTTTTTTAACTGTTTCAAATCTTACTTCGTAGGAAAACAATTTTTTTTATATAAGTCCACGTTGGGTTGGGGTTTGCTTACGTTTTCAAGCTTATTTTGTTTGTTTTCGGTTTTAACTCATTCGAAAAACACCAAACAACGCTTTGTAGCTTATTCGAGTATTAAAGTAGCTTCACCTTGGTTCATTTTCGTGGCGTATTTTTGTGGTGTTACAAGCTTATTACAAGCTTCTTTGTAGCTTATTTTCTGGGCTTTTTTGGTGATTTACTCGGCTTACAACAAGTGACAACAAAGGCGCACTCAAGGTGTTTGATATTTTGTATGACCCGAACTAAAGCACCGATCAAGCAAACCGAACGAGTTCAAAACACTTGACAACCGAACTAGTCAAAGCACAAGTGGAACCGATCTAGTCAAATATTGAAGCAAACCGAACGAGTTCAACCTTGTGTCAACCGAACTAGTAAGATTTTAGAACATGCCGATCTAGTCACTTCGTAGAGGGAGCCGATCTAGTTACTTCGTAGAAGGGACCGATCTAGTCACTCTCCTTTGAGAACCGATCTAAACCATCCCTTTGAAGACCGATCTAGTCATTTTCATCAAGAACCGAACTAAACCATGTCTTCATAAACCGAACTAAACTTGTCTAGTAGGAACCGATCTAAACTACACTAGGAACCGAACTAGTAAAACAAGGACAAACTCTAACACGTTTAAGTAGATTTTGGTTTTTTGTTTTTTTACGGTTTCGTGTGACAGTCAACGACGGGACTTAAGACATACACCGTTGTGATCGTGACTCATTTTCGATCAACATAGTATATTTAGTTTTTTCCGACGATAACCGTAGCACTCCGCGAGACAAGATTTACAATCGTATCATTTTTTTCCAATGTCAACGAAGAAGAGAAACAAATACAGTGCATGTGTTCTATAATTTTTTAATATTGTTTAAATTTTAAAATTTTCATTTTTAACCTTAATTTTCAAAACAATTTCACTTTTTAGCACTTAGTTAATAACTATTTTACTTTTAACCCTTTGCTTTAAAACAAGTTTAATTTGAACCTTTTACTTTAATACTATTTTGAATTTCAAACTTTTATTTTTACAAATTTCTTATTATTACCCTTCATTTTTAAAACAATTCTTACTTTTAGTTTTAGGTTTCAAACTTTTTCAACACTAGCCCTTTAATCATTTTCACCGTTACTCCTCAAAAGTGAAACGTAATCGCACCGTTACTCCTTATTTGAGTTTAAATCAACCGATACTCATTTTAAGCTGAAAGTTTGTGCACCGTTCATCGTTTTCGCTCGTTATTCGTCAACAAAAGCTCAAGTTCTTCAACAACAACAACGATTTCATCAACAATTAATAATTATTTCATGGTTTCTTCTTGATTTTGTAAAATCTCGCGAAAGATTTAATTCTTTTCTCGGTTTTAATCATAGATTTGTAAAATCCCGTGAACGTTAATTACTTTGTCAAAACCACAACAAAATCACTTAATCTACTTAAGTTCCTTATATTTCATTTCACACATCGAACTTCAATGGAATCTTTGAATTTTAATTCTCAAAAGAAAGAGCTGCATCAGTTGAAACAAATGCAAGACAAGGCAAAGGAAAGTTGCATGATATCATTTCGCCTACTTCATTCACATCTCAAGGTTCTTTCAATCAAGGGATGATTCGAACGGGCATGTGTGGCTTTTCTAATTGATTCAAGATAATCAGACGTTCATAGATTGTTGTACTAAAATTTGGATAATCTAGAAAAGCAACTTGATAGAGAAGAATTTTAAGAAACTGAATCCATTGGTGCGTTTAGAGTACTCATGAAACAGTTTCAGACATTCATCAATTTTTGATACTGTTTTGATGATTTTGATGGTGTAATGATACGCAAATCCTTTCTAGAATACACTCGAACCGAGATTCAACAATTCCGTGATACATTGATCCAACAGATGGAATCCGTTAAGAAGTATATTAATGAAAGAGCACAACATAAAAAAGAAAATAACAAAAGGGTGAATGATAGAGTGATGCAGTCAAAAGAGGGAAAGGTGGATTCTAGTAAAGCATTAGATGCTGGTTTGGTTGTTATAGAAAGCAATGAGACAAAATCAGAAAGGCATGTTTCAAGCAGCATATCCGGGAAAGATACACACGCTGAGGATGCAGATATCAACTCCGTGAATGACAAACAGCCATTAGCTGAGGTACAATTGACTGTTCAACATGATACTCTTGCTAATGAACTAACAACATTATGTGGCAATCTGAACCATTTATGAACACACATCCTGTTGGAAAAGGTTGATAGAAATATCATTTCCTGATTCAACAAATATGTGTACATAGAGGAGGGGAGATGAAACAAAAGCTGAAAATTGTCAAGTTTCATGTCCTTTACCATGAATCCATGCATTTGATAACATGACCAACTGAAGTTTAAAAACCAATCTCATCGAGTCTGAAAATATATTCTCAAAAAGACCAATTGCCCAACATTTAAAAAGATCCTTTCAAGAATGGAAGCACATGTTTTAACATGGAACTAGAATTCAAATTCAAGCTTACACAAAAAGAACGGGGCAACATGGTCAAATTTGAATGAAAAACAAGTAATAAAGCCAAGAATAACAAGGAAATTGAGTACATGAAAGGGGGGGGAGATCAATAATCTAATTGGAATATAGTGTGGCTAAATTACTTTGCAGATAATTAAAAGTTTATATAAGGAAAATGAGCATTTAAAACTGACTACAAAGATCTGTAGATTCTAATCAAAATGATACGAAGTTCAGACAGAAAAATACCATAATGAGCTCACTGTTTGCTCAAATAAATAAGTAAACTGTTGAAAATGCTGAATTAAAGCTCAGATTTAGGAAAATGTTTTTTGCGAATGTTACGTTGAAACGAATTAAGAAAGTTAAAAGAAATAGCCGTAGATACTAAGTTTGCAAAACCATCAATCTTGGAAAACCGTTTTACAACACCCAGAAACCAAACAGTTGGTTAGACACCGAATGCGTTTTAAATCTGAACGACCTAATTTTTCAAAACCAACGGTTTGCCTCCCAATTTGATGTGAAATAACGTTTTTGTTAACACAACTCAACATTATTTGCCTAAGGGAAGAGAATCTTCTTTTGCAGACCTAATCATATGATTTCAATCCTAGCTCATCAAGGATTAGTTTTCTAAGAACATGCCAAGATTAGTTCAAAATGACAGGTACATATTTACTATCTAGATGAAGCTAAGAAAAAGACACAAGAAAGAGATAGAAAGTCAACAACAATGTAATGCCATCTGCCTAAATCACAAAACACACTAAGATTGCAAATCAAAACCTAGGAGCCAATACAATCAAACATCTAGTTTTGGCCAACATCTAAGAGTAGTTGCCCAACGACAACTGTTATGCAAAAAGTAGATCACATCTAGGAATTCTAACCTTTCTCTGACTTTCAAACACTTTTGGTGTGCTCAAATTGTTTTAGAAATGTGTCTTTAACGCAAATCATGATGCCTGTATAACAAAATTCCTGAAAGAGGTGAATTCTCGCGTTAAGGTTCAATCCCCTAAGACTAGAAACAGTAACAAACCCGTAGAACCAAAGATTCATACTCAGAAACCTGGTAGGCAGATTGTTACAGGACATAGGTTTTCTCCCAATAAGTCTTCCGCTGTGCATGAGAAAACAAACACTCCTAGATCTTGCCTTAGGTGGATACCGACGGGTAGAATTTTTAACACTGTTGGTCTTAGGTGGGTTCCAACTGGAAAGACATTCACCTCTAGCACAACAAAGGTTGACTGTGAACCCCCAAATGGTTCAAATGAAGATATCACTAACCCATATGAATGCGATCAAACTCTCAATGTCAGTGCAGGTACTCTTAACTTAAGTGCAGGTACATCTTTCAATCCTAAAAAGGAAAGACTTAGAGTTTGGTTGCTGAAAAAGTTGATGTCTAAGAATCAAGTGCCTCAGGGGATTCACAAGCAAAAACAGTCTCCAAACAGTTCTCAAGGTGTCAATGAACAACAAAAACGTGCACATTTTGATGATCCATGCCATGAACTTCTCCATAGAGTCTACATTTCACAGGGATCATCTTCAAATGTACACAAATGATTAAAAGAACTGCTATGGCGTCTGTAGACAACACTTCAGGCCCCGTTCCTCAAAGAAAAGAAAGGTGTACGCTTCAGTGCGCTTTATCTTCAAAAGAAGAGAAATCTTCTTGTTTTCGACCATTCTCATCAACAATGATATGTTCTCACATGCTCGGATATTATTAAAGTGGATCAACGTACATTAACTTGTATTTTAGCTCACTTGGTTAATCAAAAAAATGGCAATCACATATGTAATTTTTGAAGGGGAGAATAGTGAGCAAAATATGGTCAAAATTTGATTGATTTTTCAAATGGTCAACATGGATTCTAAACACAGCAATTCAGGACCCACACTTCATGAAATGACTCCTGCAACAATTAGTTCAGGACTCATGCCAAATCCTCCTCCTTCAACACCGCTTGTACCACCTTCAAGAACTGATTGGGATCTTCTGTTTCAACCGCTGTTTGATGA